>PISX010007757.1:0-76166 GCA_004024625.1 Mellivora capensis
AGGGAGATCATATGATAGTTGTCTTTCTCCGATTGACTTACTTCACTAAGCATGATACCCTCTAGTTCCATCCACGTCATTGCAAATGGCAAGATTTCATTTCTTTTGATGGCTGCATAGTATTCCATTGTGTATATATACCACATCTTCTTTATCCATTCATCTGTTGATGGACATCTAGGTTCTTTCCATAGTTTGGCTATTGTAGACATTGCTGCTATAAACATTTGGGTGCACATGCCCCTTCGGATCAGTATGTTTGTATCTTTAGGGTAAATACCCAGTAGTGCAATTGCTGGGTCATAGGGTTTCTTTTATATTTTTAAGATTTTATTTATTTATTTGATAGAGATCTCAAGTAGGTGGAGAGGCAGGCAGAGAGAGAGAGGAGGAAGCAGGCTTCCCGCTGAGTAGAGAGCTTGATGTGGGGCTCGATCCCAGGACCCTGGGATCATGACCTGAGCCAAAGGCAGAGACTTTAACCCAGTGAGCCACCCAGGCACCCCTCTCTTCACTTTCTAGAAGCATCCTTTAGAGACTCTTTCTTGGGAGGTGTAAACCCAGAGCTTTCAGAGACTAGATGAGTCATATCCTATTTGCAAAGTCCCTCTTGGTTCCCTTTCTGAGAAAGAAAAATGTCTGAATGTTCTGAAGGCCAGAGGCCATATACTGACAGGGAACCCATCCTAATTAAGTGTTCACTGCGTAAATAATTTGCTTGGATACACTGAATTTTCTAAAGTAGAACTTGATCTCCCAAACTACAAAGAGAAAACCAGTAAAAGAAATAGACTGTTTTCTTCTGTATTTCCAAGGAAGGTGATTTCAAAAGATGACAATGCAGCCATCCTGTGAAAAGGCTAATGAACAATGAACATAAAACATCTCATTTAGATTCATTTACAATATCCTTCATCAATCTCCTCTATATTCCCACCATGATCTGTGTGTGCTTCAATGTCCAACTCATTCAGACCAGGACCCTTGGAAGAGTTTTATAACTGATGGTTTTTCTTTCCTTCTCTGACCCTTCCCATCATTCTGTCCCAATGACCTATATTCCCAATATATTCTTATATTCCCAATAATGCTGAGAACAGCATTTCCTACAGATTTCTGCCCCAAGTACAGTTGAAACTTCTTAGACACTAAAGTTCCTTGACAATAGAGCCAGCCTCCTTTTCTGACCTTTTCAACCTGTTTATTTCCCTTAGCCCTCTAGATCTTCTGAGACCAATAAATTCATGGATAGTATATCCATTTTTCCCACCACTGAGCATATTCAAGCTGAAAGTCTTTTGTTTCCCAAACTGAAAATTAGTAATAAAATAATTCCTGCCATACCCAAAGCCATGGCTCACTGGTTACTTGTGATGTACTAGATGTACAATGTTTTACATTCACTTTCTCCCTTTAGTCTGCATTTCAGTAAGATAGGCACTGCTATTATCACTGAGCAGTTAACACACAAGGACACAGATGCTTCGAGCAGCGAAGTCAAAATCAAAGTATACTTGGTTAAGAACGACACTATTACTCTCTCTTAATTGCCCTGCCAGGACCAAGAGATCCCTTGCAGCCTAGACCAATTACTCACAGAGAGTAGGCTCCTGATAAATTGTTCTTAAATGAATGAATAAATGACTGAATGACTGAGGGAATATGGAAATATATGCTAAAATGCTTTAGAAATTATAAGTTACTATGCAAATATTATTTATCACACATAAAATCACCATTATTAGATTGTTTTTATGAGGGTGACTCTTTTCCTTACACGTAATCCTCTGATTTATACTAATATATGCTAAATAAATATTGATTTATGGTTTTGTTCATTGTTTTTCTCCCAAACCCAGGCAGAACCTCACCTTCCATCATGTGAACCTCATGTCCAATGGCAGATGGGGACAATAAGAAGACATCATATTGAAACTAGCCTTCAAGTATGCATATTACTGGAAAGTCAGAATTAGTTCAAAACAAAAGACTGTGGAGGGGCATGTGGGTGTGTGCACGCACGCGCGCATGTGCATACGTGTGTATGCCTCTACTCAACATTTTCAAACATTTGGCCTTGCTATTTCTTATAATGTGGTCAAGTCTTAGAAGCCTCCTTCTGACCTTGTACAATCTTAAATCACACACAAGCACCAGATGTCAGTGTTGTGCAACTTTCAGGCTGACTGCTTGAGGAGGCAAGCTGGTCTTCGTTGCTTAGAGACAGAATCAACAGTCATTTATACACATGAACACAAACACTCGTAGGTGCCAGATAAATCTTAGAGTTCACGACAAAGAAACTAATTTGATCACGTACACAGCACTCCTGAAGATGCAGCTGTGGGTCAAAGGCTGGATTGAATAAGCACAGGAGGGAGAGTGGAACCCACAGCATTCTCCTGGCCCAGAACAAGATGGAGATACCCAACAAGTACTGGTCTGACTCTTTTGCCACAACGGCTGTGAGCGAGAACAGAGGAAGGTCAGTCGTGTTTGATTCATGGACAGTGCTTCATATTAGCAAGTAATGTGGTCCGATGGCCAGACTCCTGCCATGCCCTCTGGCCCCTGCCTGCTTCTGCAGCCTCTCTGGGCGGCTCATTCTCCTCCTTTCTCTCTACTCCAGCCACTGATCTCTCTCCACATCAAGAACGCTGGACCCAAAAGGTCTGCTTGGACTATGCTTGCCAGCCCCTTACTCCTACTTCTTCTGATCTCAGCTCGTGTCCCTTCACCAGGAAAGGTTAGGTCTCCTAGGTCAGGTCTCTTCTTTTATGGTTTTATAGTACCCCTTAATTACCTTCCCAAGGTAACTATCACAGTCTGCAATTACATATTTGTCTGATTATTTGTTTAACGTCTATGTAGTCAACTTCAACTAACGTGTAAATCCCACCCAAGTGGTGAATATGGTTGTTCTGCCCATCACTGCCTTCCCTACTACCTAGCATAGAGCTTGGCACATAGACAGTCTTCAACAAATAAATGGGAAACAGACGAATGAATAAATAAGTAAACTTTGTTTATATGAATGGATTCCATTCACTCTTCCTCTGGATAGACTTCTGTGTACAAAGGAGAGCACAGAAGATAGGGTGGAAATAGGAGTGAGTATCTCAGACAGATGGAAGTGGGATGGTCACGCTGTTCCCCAGATCGTGAGAAGACCTCAGGAGGCTAAGAGACCTGTAGGAATGCACCCTGATTTGGATCTAAATTACAGTAGCGTGGTCGGAGTCATCCAAGCAGCGATAGACTTCCGTCTAGCACATGCGAACACAATCACAGACTGGTCCTATCAGCAAAGAAAAAAAGGCCAGGTTGCAAATATATGAGGCATACTGGCCTTTTCCTCAGAATAAATTATTTGAACTGGATTATGTAAACAAGATTATAGACAGAGATAGAAAAGACAGCTGGCCTGAAGTGGTTCTTCTGGGGCACATGCCCAAAGCGGGGATAAAAATCTGGCTATTTTGCTTTCTTCCACAAGATGGGGCAATTGGAATGAGTTCCCTACAAAGGGGGCAGCACTAGTGATGCCTTTTTCCTGTGTATGCAAGCTGGATTTGGTGAGACCAGAAAAATGGAGCCAGTTTTGAACTTGTTTATCCAACCTTGTCATCTTTTCTAAAAAGATCAGGTCCAGGGCAGATGAGAGTTAGGCAAGAGGAGAAAGCCTAGGGCAGGTGCCCACCCTACAGTGGGGTCAAAGGGATACTGCTCAGCTTCCAGAACCCTTAACATTTTAGCCCCAGGGAGCTATAAGGGTCTAGAGCTCAGGAACAGCTGCTGCAAAATTGAGCCAATTTACCATGCAGAAACATTTCCTCACATTAGGAGGAAATTCTAGATGAGATATAATGATGCCTACTTTGAACTAAATTATTTTAATATGATCAATCACAATGTACGAACGATGCTTCTTAATATCTTTGCTTGCTGCTTGAAGTCTGCAATGATTTCATTCAGTGGAGTATTCCATAATGCATTAAATCAGGCTCTACATGAAATAATTATGACACCAGAAAACTGGAGTTTTATTTAGATAAAACTCTTGTTCTACCTATGACCTATTTGCATATGACCCTTCTTGCTTCTACCTGGTTATAGATCTGTTCCCAGCTCATTATACATTTGTCCCTGGAAAGAACCTGAGGAAAATGGGATGGACAAAAATTTCTAGATTAAATTGGCATTTTTCACAAAGATAATTCATATTTCTGTGGTGTTTTTATCATCATTACCTCATTCAATTCTCCTGATAACCCTGCAGGTTAAATATCATTTTTATCATCACTGTCTCACAAACCTGCAATATGGGATATCTACTTTTTCAATACGCACAGCAGGTAAGTAATGGAGGTAGGCAAGAACTCAAGTCTTAGGACTCCGGCTCTTATCCTCCATGGATGGGAGTGGTGGAAAGAGAGGAAGGGAAGAAAGGACTTATCAGAAGTCAGCATGCATGAATATGAGGGCCACACACACACTGTTATGAGCTTAGAAACCCAGCTAAACTGGCTTGAGAAAATGTATTGGCTCACATTCTGGAAAAGTCCAGAAGTCCAAGTTGCCAAAGGATGCCAGTCCTTGAGGTCTTAGGTTCATCTACAAGCCTCCTCTCATAGATTCAGTGGTCCCAGACTATCTTCTCATGGTAATAAAATAATCTAAGTAGGTCCATGTCTCTAAAAGTCCCACTGAACCACATTGTTTAGATGCCTCTCCCTAGAGTTCCCTCACCTGTGACTCACCCTCTCCTTGGTTCAGACTGGGTTTTTGTCTGAAGCAATCTCAGCTAGGAAGTTGAGTTTGGCTATTGTCCCGATCTATTCAGAATTTCTACACTGAACTGGGGATTAGCATCAATCTCCCCCAAGTTCTCATCACTGAGAATAAGTGAGTGGTGCATTATCCAAAAGTACAGCCAGAAGGAGGAAACAGATTCTGGAAAATCAAAATAGATCTACCTTTTTTCTGGAATTCAATAAATTATAAAACGTGGCCTCAAATAAAAATTTGTGAGGGCTCTACGTCTGTCTTCACTGCTGCACAATTAAAAGAAAATCTATTAAAGAATGTCCCAAGGGCACCTGGGTGGCTCAGTTGGTTGAGCATCTGCCTTTAGCTCAGGTCATGATCCCTGCGTCCTGGGATTGAGCCCTGTATCGGGCTCCCTGCTCGATGGGGAGTCTGATTTTGCCTCTCCCTATCCCTGTGCTGTTCTCCCTGATTGTAATCTCTCTCTCTCTCTCTCTCTCTGTCAAATAAATAAAATTTTAAAAAAATTAAAATGTCTCAAAGAAAGATTTATGAAAACAGCTTTAGAAAACTGGAAAACCAGATTCATAGACCTGGTGCTTAGAAAGCAGAGGATTGCTTAGGAGCCCTGGAGAGGTCAGACCTCTAGAGTAGGTAAGTATTAAGAGACTACAACTGGGGGGAAAAAATTAAAGAACAGAAAATCTACTTGGATTGGAAACTTGCTAGGTCCTTTACATAAATGTCTGCAAGGAGGAGGGCTATCTAATCAAATCTCAGAGCCTATTCTGTTTACCCCATCACTTACTTCTCCAAACTATAGTTTCCTCATTAGTAATGTTTCCAGGGGGTGGTAAGAGCTACCTATTTCAGCATTTTGTGAGAATTAAAGGTGATAATGTTCACAAAAAAGTTTTGTTAATACAAACACTACACAAATGTAAAAATTATATTGCTGGACATTTTATTGATAGTTTTAAGTTGCTAAGAAAGGAAGAAGTACTTGCCAGGAAATGGGTTCTCCTTTGACCTTTCCAAAATGGGTTGTTGTGGATTACATGTACCTCCCTTCCCATTACATGTACACCAACTCCCATTAGCTCCACCCCATCAATCTCAAATCTCTCAGAGGAGAACTCCAAATTGACTCCACAGTGAATTTGTGTACCCACTAAACAGTATACATGGGTCTATACACGTGTTTTCAGAATTGACTAATTAGCCTCACTTGTAGAGCACACTGTTAAGAATTATCAAATAAAAATCTAAAATGCTGCTACATTTTATAAAAGAGCTGAAAGTTCTGAGGTACAATGCTGCCTATTGCTTAATGGAGCTGCACTTGAAAAAATACCCTTCTGTAAGAATCCCCATCCGATTTCTTTTGGGATATCATTTGCAATGGTCCAGTAGATTACTATCAAGCAGCTCTGCCTCAGAGATAGTGAGTGCACAGAGTTAGAAACATTATCTTGGATGCGGCTAGTTGGGTATCATAGTGCAAACATTATTTTTTCTCAGCAGTTTGAGCAATTAGAGAAATGACAATTAACTACTCACTCTGAGAGCTGGACACCAACAAACAAATTATTACACAAGGAGCAAGAGTTAAAAGAAATAGAATCCCTAGCACACAGACACATTTTTCTCTCATTTTATCTCTCGGTGGTAATCACGACCTGTCTTACAGTTTTCTAACATAAAAATGATCCACCCTGGTTCTTTTCGTAGTATCTGAGGTTCTGTAAGAAATCACTATTGTGTGCCCATAATGCTTCTGAGCCTTAAAAAAAGAACAATATGAAAAATTTCCCCTTTTGCTTTCCAGGCATGAAAATCTTTGGTTAACTGCAAAAGAGTGATGATGTCATTCTTCCCATCGTACTTCCACCAATGAACCCTGCCACCAGTATTCTGTGGCGGCAGTGTAAAATCAAAAGAGAAAAGTCTTTTTCACATTTAATAGGAAAGAGAGGTGTGCCTGGGTGGCTCAGTGGGTTAAGCCTCTGCCTTCATCTTGGGTCATGGTCTCAGGGTCTTGGGATCGAGCCCTGCATCAGGCTCTCTGCTCAGCAGGGAGCCTGCTTCCCTCTCTCTCTCTGCCTGCTGCTCTGCCTACTTGTGATCTCTCTCTTTGTCAAATAAATAAATAAAATCTTTAAAAAAAGAAAGAAAAGAAAGAGAACCAGTGTTGTTCTTCAGAAATTTTGCTTGGTGTTTGGGATACAAACATGGATTAGTTCCCATCTCTAAGTTGCTCTCAAAATAGCTCAAACTAAAAAGATTGTCTCTAAATCTGTGATCATATACTCAATTTCTACCCTTAGAAGTATCTTTATCTTAAACATAAAAATTTCAGGAATTCCTCATCTAAATCCCTCTTTCTCTAACATTCCTTTGTTACTCGGTAGTATCATGAATGTTCTTTATACAGAATCACTTAAAATTATTCATTATTAACTATGTTTTTCATATCTTTTACTCAACTCCTGAGAGGTATCTGGAAATAGTCCATTATTTGGAGATCCTGTTTTACTCTTTATATTTGAAAGCACAACTGTAACATACTCATTTTTAATAACTACAGTGAGTTCTTCATGTGTGGAAGGGGTTCCAAAATAAAAATTCATTAAAAAATAATAACTGTTTATGTAGCACATATTATACAAGCCCCATTCTAAGTACTTTATGGATATTGATTTGTTTTGCCTTTCTATAACCATAGGAGGTACCTCTACCATTATTGCCCATTTTACAGATGACTTAACTGAGACCTAAAGAAATGTACCCAAGGTTACTGAGATAGTCAAAGCCAGAGCTGAGATTTTTAACTCGGCCATCTGGCTCCATATTCTAAGCTCTACACAAATCAGAATTATTCCTACGATGTTAAGGATTCAGAACCTTGATTTGAAAAGCAGAGAAATGATATCTCACTAAAATCTTTTCAGGAATGTAATTATCTGTTTATGTCCAGTGAGAGCTAACGATCCTCGTGGTTCTGAATGATACTGACTTGGTAGGGGTAGAGGGAACACTTAACCTACATACAGCTCAGTTTCTACAGCGAGATCTTAAATATGTATGATCTGCTTCACTAATTGGCAGCCCTGTTCAATTCTCTGCATCAACTTTAATAATGTCCACAGCTATGTAGATGAGCTCGATAAGGAGCTGCTGAGCAAGGACAAATGTGAAAATCTGAGTCACCTTTCTGACACAGATCAAGACAGTTATTAGGGTGAGAGTCTGTCACTTTATTCATTTAAAAATATGAGGGTATGCTGGATAGACTTAGGAAAAAAGAAGTTTATTGCAAGATGATGTTCCTAAGGGATGCTGCTTTAGGAAGAATTGGAGCCAGAAACATCACTGCCATCAAGATTCTCCCTTTTCTCCCAGCTCTGCTTCTCTGTCAGCTTGATTCTTTCCCCTCAAATCAGCTTTATCAACACAGTAAAAGTCAAGGGCTAAGTTTCCTTTATTGGAAACTTCCTGACTCTCTCTCCCATTTCCAATTTGAAACATTGTAGAGAAAGTCTGACCTATATTGTGTCATTGTATCCATCCCTGGATCACTCAAGTATGGTCAGGAGGATAAGGTCTGGTAAGAACATGGTAGCTGGGAAAAAAATGTTTGTGAACATAGGAGTTCCCAAAATTACAAGTATTCTATATCCAGAAAAGTGTCCCTGGACAGGGAAAACAATGAGGCAGGACATGAGCAAAGAAACAAGTCTGCCCCTATCCAGCTGTAGGAGAAAACAGGTCAAAAATTCCCCCAAGTCTCAGGGTTATTTACTCCATACTAAGAATAATAATCCTGTCTATTTCACCAAATTGTTGTAAGAATTGCCTGAAACATGTGTGAATGTGCATAGTAACTTGAAAAATATTACGAAATTTCAAGGTATGCCTGTTGCTATTACTATCTATAAAGGTAACTAAATTTCCCATTTTTCACACTGATGCCTGGAGTCAGACTGACACAGCAAGTGGTTTGAACAAATTGAAGCTCATCTAACATCACAGGCTGTGAGTGTACTTCTTCTCAAACCATATTGCAGTCCAGCTGTGCGTGGTTATTATGCCAAGTTCATCAAGTGATGGTTGAGCTTCTCGGAGAGCAGGCATAGGGGAAGGCAGAATGCGACTCAGGTGGAAGGGAATAACTCAACTGGGAAACCCTGGTTAGTCTACTTTCCAGAGAGTTTCCTTTTACCTCCTGAGCTCGAATTCACTGGTATATAAGAGGCAATTATCAGCTCATTAATTTCCATGTGGACAAAGATGACTGTTTAATAGGTCAGCTATGTGTCACCTGAAGTGAACACCAGCAACAGAAGAAAGGGTAAATGGTAAAAAGAGATCAATAGTAGGGGGCCTCCCCTGAGTCAGCACTAGATACAGGGATTCAGTTGCTCTTTGGGTACCAACTTTGCTGCTAATGAGTGATGAATGACTGATTCTTATAAATAAGTCTTGTTTCTTCTGGGGTACCTTTCTCTTTACATCACATCAAAGAAAGAACCTCCAAATAAGTATACAATACAACATTTACAGCACACACTACAATTTCCTAGACATGTTCCTGTAATCATTTATTGAAAATGATGCACTTATGGTCTGTTAGAAATACTGCTGAAATACTGGGAGCCAGTAAACCATTTTGGTGGCCTTGGGAAATGCTCCACATCCTCATTTGTAAATTGGGAATGATAAGATCTATCTCAAAGTGTTAGAGTGAGGCTTAAATGCAATGATTCATGAGAAATGCTCTGTAAAGTAAATGCTACATGAACATGAAGAATTTTTCATAAAGTCCTAATGACTTTGACTATGAAATGACTATAAAAATCCCATCAAAGGACGCAAAGAACATGTAGAATCTACACGTTTGCACTTAATGAAATTGGAAGTCAAAAAGTTCCAAAGAGCAGGCCAAGGTCACTCCTAGGAAGTTGAAAGTATAGGAGCTCCAGGTCCAAATCCACTTCAATAAGTTGTCTTGGCAATGGTCCACCAGAGACAGATGTCAATATCATTTTTTTTCCTGAAAATATACTTTTCTCCTATATTTAAGCTAAGAAAAGAAAATGTAATTAAAGACAGAATGAGCCATCCCCCAAGCTATGACCACATCCATAATGTCTATGATGGTACTTATGTTGGTATGGTCCTAACCATTACGCTATACCATCTCCCAAGGAATCTAAGCTTGGTGCACTATCAGACCTTTTAAAAACTCAAGCAAGAGAAAGATGTATATTATCCAGAATCTTTAGCTGTTTCTTACATATTCCTAGAGATAATCCCACTGGTCTGGTTTCTGACTTCATATGGCTGTGCCCAAGTACCCATCTCATCAACATTGATCTCAGAGGTTTAAATTCAGTGAAGGTTGCAAAGCTAAGCACTTGTCTTTCTGGGTAGCCCTGCCTGCTATTCACCCTGTCAGTTTGGGCACACATGTGCTCAGGTATAGTGAGAGGACCCACATGGAGATTGACCAGATTTAGCATCATCTTCACCTCTCCCACTGAGAAGAATGCTTTCCTACCAGCAAGGATGCTTGGGAATTTGATGGTTCCCCAAATGACAGGAGAGAACAGTATAAGGGAGTCATGCTGAAACTGATTTTAATGTATGCAAATAACTTAAATCCATGGTACTCAATTAATGCTATCCATTCTAATCACCTGACAAGCCTGAAATACAGCTACCAACACTTGGCCCACCCTAGACGAGTGACACCAACACACCTTGCTTTCCATACCACAGTCATTTTCCATACCCTGCAAATGTGCCTGGGATGGGAACAGCTCTTCCTTTGGTCTCAGTTCCCAGGGGCCTTGCAGAGTAGAAGTGTCTCACTGCATTGAGTAGAATTTAAAATATACTGGAAAATCAGAGTAAACATATACATTTTTTCTATATTATCCACAACCATATATATTCAGCTAGTGAGGTGCGTCCCACCACCATGGCAGTGGGGACGGGTTCAGGCTCAGAAGATGCAGCAGGCATTAACTATTTAGTTAGCTAAAGGATAATCACAGGAATGGTAGCCAGCACACCATTCAGATCCCCAAAGTCAGTCTCATTGGTGGGCTAGGCAGCTGCCTAAGCAGGCAGTTTCTTTGGTGTTCCCACCTATTTGGGTTGAGCATGGCCACAGCAGATGAACAATATGGCCACATGAGCCACCCTTTCCCCCCAACTCATCACTCTTCCCTTCTAGGAACAATCCCATTTTCACAGCACACAAGGTAGACCCATGGGCACCCAGTTATCTTAACTCAGTAGTTTGAGGGAACTTGTGGTGTAAGAAGACCCAGGGGCTTCTTGACTCAGAGTTCTATATACTACCCAGGGAGGGAACTGAGGATACCTCTAGATCTGAAATATTTTGAAGGGTGTTGTTGACCCTGTGAGATCTTCACCTTCCTGTCCACTATTAAAAACCAATGCCCTGGGCACTCGGTGGGTTGAGCCTCTGCCTTCGGCTCAAGTCATGATCTCAGGGCCATGGGATTGAGCCCCAGGTCAGGTTCTCTGCTCAGCGGGGAGCCTGCTTCCTCCTCTCTCTCTGCCTGCCTCTCTGCCTACTTGTGATCTCTGTCTGTCAAATAAATAAAATATTAAAAAAAAAAAAAACCAATGCCATAAGGAAGCTGCCCTTTTGCAATCAAGAGTAGAAATGAGGTTCTGAAGGTTTCCACCAATGAGTTTAGTCTTCTGCCTGGCTAAAGGGAGGCTCTTGTTTAATTGGGCAATAGCAAGATAATTCAGAGAGCCACAGAAGCATCCCTATCGCTTCTCTCTGAAGCAAAGGCAGTCCCTTCTCTCATTTGAGCCCATTGCACTACCCTGGCTAGCCTCAGGAGAAAGCCAGCCAGGCCTGGTTCTTAGGGAAAAGGCAGGACTGTGAAGGGACAGGAAACGCCAGCACTAAGCTGAATCAGTGAGGGGGTGGCACTTTTTAGGAATAAGACTGAACCTGGGTTCCTGAAGCTGCCTGCTCTGACCCAACAACAGACTCCAAAGATGGGCTTGGGAGAGTCTTGGCCCGCGGCTCTTACTTGTGAAGGGGGAAACACAAGGGTCTCACCCTCCCCCATTCCACAACTGCTGTCGCAGCTGCAGGGTCTTCAAGATGGCCCCCGCTGCTTCGTGGCAAGAGACCCTTCATAAACTCCAGTCGTCAACATGACATCAACTCCGCTAATGGGCAAGAGGCTATTTCGCTGTCCCAATATTTGCACTTGGCTAAACCACATCCACAGGCTGCTTGAGCACTTTTTAAAATTATTATTTAATTATTTGTCTTTCCCGAAATGAACACACATGTCAGCCCTGAAAGTCTCAGGCAAAAAATTCATAAAAAGCTGTAAAGTACAAATAGTCCTCTTTTAAAAGAAGGGGGTGGAGCTCATCTTAGAGAACAAAGCCCCCCTTTGAAGACTAGCGATTCTAATTTGGAGCTGTTTCCCACTCCCAATTCCAAATCTGCATCATTAAACCATGAACGAGTGAAGAGTAATAATTGTGAGCGAGTCGAGTATTTCTTAATGATTTTCTGTCTTATACCCAAAGCAAATAAGCCAAATGCTTACTCAAAAGCTGCGGGAGAAGTCGGGGTGGGACTTGGTTTTGCAATTTCTTTTTTTTTTTTTTCTATAGTCTTTCTTCTTCCACTGAAAGTGTCTATAAAATTTTTAAAGGAAAGTAGGTTGCTAAAATGTACTTAATTTGCCATGATAGATTGAGTCCATGCTTCAGTGACTGTAATTGAATCTGTGACCTATTTCTTTAGTAAAGTAGAAATAGTCTCTGGGGTTTTTGTCACTACCATCTTTTAATGAAATTCAAAAAGACTGTCAAAATGTCTACACTTTTTCTACTGGTGGTTAATGTTATTACTTTACAATTTGTTACTTTTTAATTAATCTTAATAAATGTGTACACACTCTACCTGGCTGTTGGAGATGCTAGACATTGATTCTTCACTGTCAGAAGGCAAAACAAAATTAAAAGGCCAGCAAGGGCAGAGCGGCAAGGAAAAGGTGTGGACAAATTTTAGCTCCACTTTCAAAAACTACTTGCAGGCATCAGTTTAGAGGATCTGCCCTGAGAAGAGGGGTGGATGGGGTGTCAGCAGCAAAAGGCTGAGGGATGTCCCCGTGGCCTTCTTGCTGGTGCCACCACTAACTGCTCCAACATCGCTTATGGGCTGCAAACATGACAAGCCGACAGCCTCGGGGAGCAATATTTTATTGACAAAATGTAAGAGAAAATATGTTTGGCTGCTTTTAAGCAGTGGTGTAGGAGGGTGTTACAGAACCAGATGGTTCAAGTTAGTCTTTCATTTGCCAGGATGATGGGAAAATGCTGACTGCTCTGCAACAGAAATGGCGGTGGCCTCTTTGCCAATGGGTGGTGAGCTATGGTTTCCGGGGGCAGCTGCTCCTTCCAGAGTCCAAATGGCCCAAGGTTCCAAGTGAGTTCTAGGGTCCATCTCCTACAGTCTCTGGAGTGGGACTGAGGAACATGTCTCCAGGTCTTCACCATGGTGGTGTCCACAGGAAAGTTCTGCAGTGATTTTTAAATATGGCCCTAGACCACAGCATCAACATCATCTGACCTGTTGAATCAGAAACTTGGTAGCCGGAATGGAGTCCAGCAATCTGTGTTTTACAGCCCCTCCAGATGGTTCTGATTCTCACTCAAGTCTGTGAACCACTGGGCCAGAGAAAGGAGCTGGGGCAGCTGGAGCATGGTAGTGGGAGGTAAATAGTGAAAATGAACCAATTGGGATCCAGTTAAGAACAATCAGTTGTTCCTCTTATTTCCCAAAGACATTTAGGGCTTTTCCATCTTGTTGCCTTTGATATTTCCTCTGGCTAGAATGCATCTTCTCCCACTCTCTTTTACCTCTTCTCAATCTCTACATCTCAAAATCGTTGTCATTTCCCAAGGTTATTTGATGTCTCCCTTACCCTTCAAAGTCTTTCCTGGTTCCCTTGGGAGCATGCAGTCTGTCTCTTCACTGAACCCCCAAGGCTGTCACTTTTCTTGCAGCACATATTTATATCTTTGTGCCTCTGGGAGACTAACCCTTGGGGAGCAGGTGCTCTTTCTGGTCATTTGATGTATCGTCACAATGCCTGTTAAGGAACTGAGGAGATATTAAAATGACTTTTGAAACACAGGGAGATTCATTCAGTGGAAAATGTAGACAATACCCAGCTTATCCAATATTGGCTTGGTACGCACCTCAATTCTCCGCTTTGTCCAGTATTCAGGGTAGATCTCCATTCACTGAAGGATATCTATGTAGGATTGTCCTAGCAACACAACCAATGGCTCAGTTTGACATACACTTGCTATGCAGACTGCCAGGCCTCGTGCTAAGTGCTCATGACTTAGATATAAAGAAAACACAGTCTTTGCTTTTTAAAAATCCATATTCTAATGAGAAAAGTACATAAAAGATCCTCTCAATGTACCATCATAAGAAGAGAGGCATGCATAAACTTTAATGGAAGCATAGAGCATAACCTTCCTTGTACCCCACTCTGGAATTATAAGAAAGGTTGTTGGAAAAGATGTCTGAATTAAGTCTTGAAGGCTGAGGAAGAACAGCCAGGTAAGGAGATCAAGAAGAATGTTTCAATAAAGAACAAGGCAAAGGCATAGAAGTATGAAATAGTCTCATGGTAAGAAGCAAGAGGTGCATGGCTTTCAAGTACTCTAGCATTATGAGAACATAAAATGCTAGTTGGAGACTGGCAGAAGGCTGTATCACTGACCTGGGGATCAGAATGTAGAGGGCTTTACTATCTATGCTAAAGAACTTAGAATTTATTTTAGAGGACTTGGGGAATAGGAGTAGTGATTAGACTTGCATTTTTTAAAATATTATTTTAAATTCCAATATAGTTAACATATAAAGTTATATTATAGACTTGTATTTAAATACATCACTCTGACCCCTGTGGTGAATAGGGGTTCGAAGGAATGATGGTGCTGAGATCCACGGTGAGCTCTGGGCATTTGCAGATCTCCCTAGACACAGGGAGCAGGATTCACTCTCAAACCAATTAGAGCAATGAGTTCTATCTCATTAGAAGCAAAGCCTGAGTAGAGCACAGTTCTTCTGAGACACAGCAGGCCTTGCTTGTGGTAAATGGAATGGTAGACAGGCTGGTTTGGATGGAAAGGGCTCATCTTGTATAAGTGGCCAGACTACCCCCTCTTATTTGATAAGGATTTCCAGCTTGTGCATTTGAACCTCACAGGCCATAATGGTTCAGACCGCTGTCATCCATCATTATCATACTCTCCACAAACCTCAAGACAGACTGACTTGGTCTCATTACTATTCCCACTCTCAGTCTTGCCATCCACATTTTTATAATTTCCTAGCACACTTCCCTCAATCAACCAAAGAATGTCCATCTTTAGCTACTTTCTTAGGACAAATGCTGAAAGGAAGAGGTTTTTCAATGACTTGATCTTTATGCTGAGACTTAAACCACATGTAATAATCCTTGCAGCACTGCTGAGCGCAACTCCTAAGGAGCAGTCTGTTCCCATAATCAGGCCCCTGAGGTCCTAGATTTGTGAAGAGAGAGTTAGGAATCCTGAAGAATCTTATCACCCAATGGAAAACTAACTCAACATTTCTCGGAGGGTTTTGTGGTTTAGAAAATACTCAGTGCCTGCATTGTTCTGATGACTTACCCTTGTGATCATAGGACTACTGCTGTCATCTGCAGGAACTCAGGGTCAACATCTTGCTCAAGGTCACCTAGCTGGTAAGACTCCAGAATGTGAACCTAGAACATAGCTCTTCCTGCCCTGCTCTGCTCTCCACTTCACGCTGGAACAGAATCACTTGATGCGGGATAGATGAAGGAAGGAAGAAAGTCAGAGAGAAGGAAGGAGGCACTGAGAAAAGTGGTCACGATGGCAGATTCTGCTTTGCCACCACTACCGGCCCCCTTTGGGAATCTCTACCCTCCAAGTGGTCCATCTCCTTTCCAGAGAGAAAGGGAGATAAAGGCCAAGAAAACACTGACTTCATACTTAATCCATGTAAAACCCCAACATCTATTCAAATTCTATACTAGCTTCAAGGTGTAGCATAAATCCTTAATCATCCTTTCACCTGTGGAGCTTAGAATCACTTTATCCTGGAGTCTCTCAAAGCAGATGACAGACAACCCAGTATTTAATGTCATCCTGTCACTTTCCTGACTATTAGTTCCTGCCTCATCAACAATGCTAATATCTCAGCTATCCGGAAAACAAATGCATCGGAGTGCTTGAGTTTTCCAGATAATTGAGGGTTTTCTTCCTAGGCCCAAGCTTTTTAAAACGCATAAACATTTTGGCAAAATGCACATTCATGGTATATGTTATGTATCTGTTTTTTTAGATAAACAGGATGTTAAGTACACCTTTGCCATGCATTACTCAATTGTGCCTCATGACTAGGTATCCTTGCACTTGAAGTCCTCACACTCTGGAGCCTTTTGATTTCTACCTATTTGTTTTTCAAATCTCTCTTCTCTTATTTGTATGTTTTCAGCCATCACTGTGCCTATAGTAGCAAACTATTAATCTTCCAATTTATTGCTCCTAACGTGCTAGGAGCTTAGACATCAAAGAATCATGTTTGCTCGATTTGTAAGCGAAGTATGAGGAACACAGATGTCCAGTTAGTGTTAGAAGTACCATTCTCATTATTTAGGCTGATCTCTTGACTATTTTCTAAATAGCTAAATGTACCGGATAGCTGAGTTCCAGATAAAGGAAATGTTCCAATCCACTAAGCATGGTTTTCTATAACCATTAGGTAATGTTTTCTATAACTTCCACAGTGCCCAACTCAATGCTGAGCCCACAGCAGATACTAAACAAATAGCTTGTTTGGTTATGCTGTTTTCAAAAGAGTATCCAACAATGACCAAAAGATTCTTTGTGCTCACTGCTATTCCGAATGCTCCTGGAATTGCATGGTGTAGTAAAGCATGAACTCGGCATGGTTTTAATTTTGCATCCTTGTAAGCCAACTTTACCTCCTTCTGGAACATGGTCAGGTGTAAGCAACTAACCTTGAATAAAAAAGACAACTTCCAAAAGAGACCATGGGTTGAGTGACCTCTGAAATAAATATCCATTAAAATGAAAACTAGGTCATTATTAAAATGTGTTTAACTTCATCGAAGACTGTTCTGGTTAACCCCCTTAGAACTACTGACCTGAGAGAGAGAGAAAAATTAAAATGGCGTGCCAAACTTGGCCCAGACTGACAATACCATATGTGTCCTTTTTGTTTGTATTTTATTTTAACCCTTTGTGGAGAGGATATTGGGAAATATCAAGGAATGGCCATAGAAAAGGAAAATAAGCTGAAGATAAGACATCGCATCGTTGTATCAAGTGTAGAGTGTCAGTGAGTTTTGGAAATTATTAAACCTATGCAACCGCCACGGCAGTGATGACATTGATGACTTCTGCCCTCTGAAGGGTTTGCCCCCCCTCCTCTGAATCTTTTCAGCATCTTTGATTTGAGAAGAGCCCTAGAAACCACAGGTTTGATCACTCAAATGCTACAGTCTGGGAACTCTTAATAACTACATGGCTAGACTATCATATTTTTGCCCCGAGGTACTGATTTGAGTCTTCAAGGTGGCATTCTGCATCCTTTCCTACTGAGATCTCATTATGCATGTGTAATTTGAGTAAACAATGAGACTACTGAATTAAATTCCTCCCTTTAAATTAGCTTTAATACAGAAAGGGAGGAGATGGGATGGTTATTATTAGAGATCAAGTAATTAATTTTCTAAGTTCTATGAAAGATCGAAAGAAATCATGCAAATGAATTGGCAAACAATTAGAACAGTGAGCACTCAAATATGTGTATTTATGGCAAAAGGAGATAAAGTGAGTCTGGGTCAGTTCATTAGTCTCATGGAATTTCTCCATGCTGATAAGAGTGATGCATACACGTGATTGAAGTGGTAAATAAAATTTCAGTCAGACGTCGAGTAACTGGAATTCAATATGGCTAGATATTGAGTTTTTTTTAAATCACTTTTAGAAAATATATTTTGTTCAATATCATTTTAGTCCAATCTCATATCTAGGGAGAAATTGTGTTAATAACCATAATTCTTCCCTCCTACATTTATGGAAGATTATAAGGTTTTCAACTTGCTTGATAATCCAGAAACAATGCCAGAACCTCAGCCTGGAAATACCATCTTTTTTGAAAAATAAAGTTTGAAACAAAAATATTCTGAGGTTAAGCTGCCACTAAGGAGAAAATGTAACCCATACAAACAGCACAAGCCCTTAATATGTTAGATAATCATGTTTTAATCAAGGTTTATGATAGTATCCCTTAAAAAATATAAAATACATATATATGAATGTAGAGAGAAACAGCTCTCTGGTTTTGTGCTTCAAATATTCACATGCATACTCTCAAATGCTCCTGCATCAGCATGAGTATAAAAAAATATTACCTACAAGAGGAAACATTATCTACATAGTACTCCTGTAGAAGATCTGGATTTCTTCCACAGGATTTGAAATAATGTAAAACTATAGATCTGGGGCGCCTGGGTGACTCAGCCTGTTAAGCGTCTGCCTTCGGATCAAGTCATGATCCCAGGGTCCTGGGAGCGAGACCCACATCTGGCTCCCTGCTTCTCCCTCTCCCTCTGTCCCTGCTCGTGTTCCCTCACTCTCGCTCTCTCTTTCTTGCTCACTCTCTCTCAAATACATAAATAAAATCTTTAAAAAAAATAAAACTACAGATTCATCAGGATCCACCCTAAACCCCGGAGCGAGGTTTCTCAGCTTCTACGCTACTGACATATTGGACCAGGTGATTCTTTGTTGTGACAGTGGCTGTCCTACACGTTGTAGGGTTTTACCAGTGTCCCTGGCCTCTCCTCATTAGATGTCAGTAGCTTGTCAATAAGCATGTGATGTTGCCAAATGTTCCCTGGGACACAAAGATCTCTGATTCAAAATAAGGTGGTGGGTATTGTGGAGGGCACGCATTGCATGGAGCACTGGGTGTGGTGTAAAACTATGAACTCTGTTACGCTGAAAAGAAATAAAAAAAAAAGAGATTATAGACATGGCATAATAAAAAAAGAGACCCACGGCACAATAATAAAAATAATAAAAATTTAAATATATATATATACACACAATAATAAAAATAATGAAAATTTCTACATATGTAGAAACTAGGAGTCAAAGGAGTAGGGACGACAAAAGAGAAAGGAGTCATAACAAAAGAAAATACTGCTTAATGAAAGAAAACCAATTGGGACTAGAAAGGACTGTCCCTACCCTGAGGAACACCAAGATATTCTGGTAATGAACTTCAAGGATAATAAATTAAAGAAACAAAACAAATAAATCAGTAAATACAAACATCTAGGCATGAAAAGACAAAGAAGAATTTCAGCCTCAGATGTAACCAAAGGAACACTAGAAGACTATCAAAAAAATTTTCTATCTTTGAGGTTAGCACCAAAAGGAGTCATCCTTCGCTTGAACTTCAGAGGTGGGATCCCTGACACAGGGAAGCCTCTGCCTTGCTGGACCCCAGCTCTGAGTCTGGCCCACAGACTCAGGAAATACCTAAGCCAGTGCTGTTGTTCACTATTCCTACTGGATGCCCCCTTCCAGGTACCCCCACGAGGATGCCCCGTTAGCCACCACATTGCCAACAATGTTTTTATTTATGGCGGAAGTGTCATTTTAATCTTCAGTAAATGTTAATCTTTACTAAGCTTTTATCTTCTCTCTTTATTAAGATCGAACAGATTTTTGCCACGTAACTAGGCATTCCTGTTTCTTATTTCCTCCTGGTGAACGCTGCCCATTTTCCTACCACTTTGTTCATTTTTCAAGTTGTACTGTAGCTGCTCTTTGTGAACTGACAGATGTGTTGAGAGAATGGGCTTCTCCGGTGTGTATTTTATCTTTTGAATTTGTTTCTGGTGTTTTGCTGAACCAAAGATTTTCATTTTAATGTGGTCAAATCCTTCAGACTTTTTCTTTCCAGTCTCCGGATATCTCATCTTCCCTAGAAAGGTCTTTCTATCACTCTGGGATTATGATATTCTTAAGCATCTAGTTTCTAGGATAGCTGAGGCACAACGGATAACAAGGACTCAGATGCTTCTGACCCAATGATCAGAAGAACCCTGGGAAAAGAATGACATTTTTTAAAGGGCTAAAAGTGTAAAACATGAAGATTATACATCCCAAACAGCAGATAAATGGAAACTCCCTCGGTTTATAAAGAAGCCTTTGTCCAGCTCACCCATAATTTGAATAGACAGCAAGGACACCGAAACATACACTATGGTCCCAGAGTCAAATACAGTGCCCCTTTCTAACGGTATATTATATATGCGTGTATACACACACACACACACACACACAATACTTTCAACAGAATGATTCAAATCAGGTTTTTCTCAGTGCACAGAAAGAGAAAAAACTCTGACACAAACCACAATTCTTCCTGATTCAGCATACCTTCAGGTAACCACCTGAACCATCCACACTCCATTTTCCTTGTCATTCACTGTGATCCCTAGATCACAAAGTCTCTCAGTTATGAAACTCTAAAACTATCCACTCAATTCTCTCCCCTTCCAGTGTCATTTGAACAGAAAAAACCCAAATAGAAACTTTGCTCAATGCCCCCCTCTCCCATGATCTCAACCCTGTGCTCTACCTTTCTGGATTAAGTCCCTCTTGATTGATAGAACCTGGCCATCTGGTTTCAAGAAGCTCAGATCCACCAGTTTAAACTCTGGCACCCAAGCTCCACCCACTCCTGATTGACCAGGAGCCATTGTGATGTTTCATCGGAGAGTCTCTACTGTGATGCGGGCAGGAGGCACACAGGGATTTTCACTGAAAATTGCTGGGCACATAACAGATTTATACTAGTACTTATAATAATAATGGCTAACATTGATTAAGCATGTGCTATATGCCTGATGGTACTAGAACTTCTCCTATCCTCCATTTTCAGGATACATGGAAGTCCCATATCAAAAGGTGAATAAAAAAGACCTTTCCACGGGAGGAATGGGATCCATTCATTCAGTGCAAAATAAATGGTATGGGAGATAGTTATTTGTGGTAAACTTCCTGTCAGGACCAATGGCAGAAGGAGAACACAGACTCTTGTCCAGAACTTTCCAAAATGTCCATGATCGATGTTTGCTGTCTACCATACCCCTTGAAGAAAGCCACTTCCCTTTGTGAGGAGGATGAGGTATCCATACAGAAAAAGGAACAAGAAGTGAAGAAATGAAGGGTAAACAGATTCAATAACTTGCAAATAAGAATTCCTCATCTTTATTTTTTGAATTAACATATAATGTATTATTTGCTTCAGGGGTTAGGGTTAGGCAAATAAGAGAATTCTTGAAGGAAGGCCAGGGGAAGTGTCACAATTCCTTCTAAGATAGGTCTCAATAGCCATTAATACTGGTGTTTCCTGGGCCAAGGGCCACACCCATTTCATTGTATACATATGGGAGTGAGGAAGAGAGGGAGCACTGATTCTCTCTTCTTGTTTCCATATGGACTAGAAATAATTATTGTGACTTACAAGGTTTCTAAATTTCTTTAACGCTCCCAATAGCATCACTGTTTTGTTGCTCTTTTTTTTTTAAGATTTTATTTATTTGACAGACGGAGATCACAGAGAAGCAGGCAGAGAGAGAGGAGGAGGCAGGCTCCCCGCTGAGCAGAGAGCCCGATGCGGGGCTCCATCCCAGGACCCCGGGATCATGAGCTGAGCTGAAGGCAGAGGCTTTAACCCACTGAGCCACCCAGGTGTCCCCTGTTTTGTTACTCTTGCTATAATTCTTTTCCTATGGGAAAGACTAATTAGACCCTCAAAATAAAAGTGATGTAGGTTTTTTAAAGTCAATTTTTAAGTTTTTATTTAAATTCCAATTAGTTTTAACATACAGTGTAGTACTAATTTCAGTTGTACCATTTGGTGACTCAACACTTCCACACATCGCACTGGTGCCCATCACAAGCACCTCCCTTCATCCCCGTCCCCTATCTCACCAACACTCCACCCCTCTTCCCATCAAAATGATCTTTTTGCTGATTTTGGAAGGCAGCAGAAAGGGCCTAGTGGAAAATCCTATACCCTACTTTACATCTGGCCCAGGGGGTTGATTTTCTATTACTGTGTAACAAATTACCACATATTTAGCAGCTTAACATTGTTAAATTTGTTTTCTCCCAGGTCCCATGGGTCAGGAACCCGTCTTCCGAATGGGTCCTCATGAGGTTGAAAACAAAATGTTGGCCTTCTACATCCTCATCTGGAGGTTCAACGAGAGAAATACCCACTTCCCAAGCTCTTTTAGGTGGTCAGAAGAATGTATGTCCTTGAGGCTATATGACTGACGTCTCCATGTCCTTGCTAGCTATCAGCTGAGGGCCACTCTTGGAGTCACACCATGTGGCACTCAGGACAGACAATCTACAACATGGCTGTGTATTACTTCAAGGCTAGTCGGAGTATTTCGGTTTCTTCCTTCACAAAGGCCCCACCCAGCTTTTTACAAACTCGCCTGATTAGCTCAGACTCAGCCATGACAGTCTTCCTTTTGATGAACTCAAAATCAACTGATCTGAGGCTTTAACTACATCAAAATCTCTTCACCTTTGTCACATCATGTAACCTAATCAGGAGAGTAAACAGTGCAAACACCAGGGAGCGGGAATCTTGGGACCATCTCAGAATTCTGCCCATCGCTCCCCAAGAACCAGAATGTGCCGTGAGAGAGCACGTTCAGCCCCTGATGAATGCAGAGAGAAGGCACAGAGACATAAAGGAGGAGGTGGCCTGAGATGAGACAAAGAAGGAACATGCCCAACAAAAGAGCCTGTCTTATACTTGCAATGCTTCACTAGAGCAGAGGGAGAGGGAGTTGTAGGAAATGTTGAATACTCATAGTTTCCAGATGAAGGTTGTCTGCTGCATCTGGCTACTCATGCTAAGAAGAGAAATTACATCACTGGCTGAGCCCAGACCAGGAAGGGTAGGTCAGTTTCACTTTGCATCAGAACCTTGGCCAACTGGTAGAGTCCTACTGAGAGGATTCTGACACTTTACTTCTTGGTTCTGCAGGAAGGAATTCTGTGCTTGATTAATGATGTCTGTCATGAACTCTCGCTTGGTGATTAGATGTTGAACAAGTATTGGCCACCCCTGCCTTTAACGGTACACTTGCTCTAGGAAGTCTCAACAAGTATTAAACAAGAAGGCAAGCATTTAGGAATGTCCAGTGTAGAGGAAAGAGACAACCTTTATAAGATGGTTTCTTATGCTTCCCTTCCTTAAAATTGTTTTTTTCTTACTTAAAACTCTCCAGTGAGAGATTTGTTGACCATTAGACCCAATTCATAAGTGTGTCCTTAGGGACTACTAGGTAGATGCAAGAATTTGCAGATCTCAAGGAGTGATCAACTCATAAAACAAAGCCCTTCAATGCCTAAGGCTATTTTTTTTTAAGAGTGTGCTCATCATCGACTCACCACTGTGCCCACAAAGCAGTAGGTGTCTGATTTCCAAGTGCAGCTCAAAATCCACATAAAGAAGGAGGTGTCCCTGTGCAGGACTGAGTGACTTCCTGAAGAGTCAGACGCGTCACATCCCATGGAACAGAGAGAAGTGTAAGGTCACGTCTGTGTCTCTAGGTCTTGGCCAAAACTTCTCATTTCAATTAGATCAAGACTCCTGAACATTTTAATATTGGGAACATTTGCGGTTCCCTGTCAGAGCCATCTCTGCTTTAACATTCCTTGGGGCTTGGCAAGGGAAAGTCACCTCATTTTCACAACTTCACGGCATTTTTTCACATCATGAAAATGCCCTCATGTTTGTCACTCGTACAATAAACAAAAGCAAGAAAGCAAATCCATCTGCAGAACAGTGCCATATGAAGCTAAATTAAAATGCTAATGGGTGAGCACGACACAGAGAAAACAACACACTGCCGAGAGTTAAGGGAACATGGATTTCATGCAGAAGGGTCCTTCAAACAACAGTCTGTATGACCTGCTCCATCTGAGGAGCTAGAGACAGCCAAAGTGGGACAGAAGTAGAAAGCAAACTTTCATGGCTCCTCATCTCTGTTCTTGCTCCCTTCAACTCTCTGGCTTGTTTTTTTCTTGGAATGAGGTTATGGGAAGTCTGAAGAGACAGCCCCTGGCAATGCTTCCTCACAGAAAAAAAGCCCTTTTTCTTCTTGCCCCTCCAACCATTTATGTGATGGAACTACGTTGATATAGACAAGAAGATGCAATATACCTTCCAGGTCTGAGCAAGGAGAGAATATGCCAAGATGGACATGGGAACAGAACTAATACGCTTATCCTTAAGATACTAGCCCGAATGTATGCCTCTGATACTCTCATCAATATGGAGCCAAATGATTCAGTCTATAGATGTTAGATGTGTTAAGGAGGTTCCAGTCAGAGTATTCTCCCTTAGGTGTAGAACTTAGGAACAATATATTGGCGAATCAACTTCAAAGATCTCTGGGAGAACACAGAATTGCATCCAGTTCATTCAGGAATAAATAATATGCCTTAAATTTGGAAACAAAATGTAGTTCCATTAAGATTCTCTTGCGGTAACAAAACAGAACAAGATATGTAAGATATTCCAAGCACCCCTCGCCACAGAAGGACTTCAGAAGTGTGTTTGAAGAAAAGGTCTTAATTCTCTGCTGCTATTCCAAATGCTTCTTTAAAAAAGAAAAAAAAAAAACCTTCCTATACGTTGTGCATTTATTGAGTACGTCCAAGCCATAAATGTGCATGGATTCTCCGGTTGCCATGGCAGAGGGAACGGTTTCTATGTTATGATGGTAGTTGCCATATGTTCAGCTTCAAGTCAACTGATTCCATCACAAAAGGAGGAGAGAACAGAGCGGGGGCTGTAGAGCCTCACCTCTCCCAAGATTCCAGTTAGCGCTGAGATGTCATGTGAGCCTGACCCTGAACTTGTGCCATAGCTGTGGCTTCTGAGCACACACATTTGCAAGGGATTCTTACACACAGGCCAGGACTCTAGGAGCCTGACCAGCAGCTAACTCCCCAAAAATACTTGTAATTTGCAAAACAGCCCAAGAGGTGATCTAGAGAAGACTTACAGCCAAAAAGGGACACATTCTTTGCGGGGCGGCGGGGGGCAAGTGGAACAGTTAATGCCCTCTCTTAGGGAGCTGGAACTGGAGACATGGAGAGGGAATGTGGGAATTCAGGACCGCATGTAGAATTGAGAAGTATTTATCACAGGAGGTAGATCCAGAGCGAGTCTTAGAATTAGAAGGTGTCTTGTCCCTTGAAAGCCACATCTCAGAGGGTGAGTTGGGCACATTCTTGCCCAAACCCCTTCTCCTTAAAGAAGTCCAGGCTGGCTGTTTCAGTGTTTGACATTGGTCTGGCTCAGTGTAACAATCAAGGATGTAGCTATGTTGCCAATCAGGATGTGGCCATCTCCACGGTCAGAACACTAATGAGTGCTTTGAGTGTCCAAGAACTTAGTTTTTGGTATTCTTCCAGGGTCCTGAAAGTAAATGGGCTTTTCACTGCTAGAGGAATTTATTTGTTTCTGGAACTCTATGGTATGCTTTATTGAATCCCTACAACAGCAATCTAAATGATCCTTGAAGGACCCAGAGCCCTTCCAAAACAACACAACTTTAAGGAGAGGACTCCTGGCACTGAGATATATGGGCCCGATGGTCTTTTTGAATGACTTACATTTTCTTTACTCTAGAAATTCATAAGACTCTCAGAAATAGCAGAGTCCGCCTTGGCATCTACAACAATTTTTTTGTCTTTATCATCATTCAGTTATGTGCTGGGTACTTCCTAAGTAGACACCATGCTAGGGTTTTCATTTCTTTATCAGGCCATCAAATCAATAAAGAAAAGACAACCCACTAAACAAATGAGCAAAGGACTTGAATAGATACTTCATGAAAGAACTCCAAACAGCCAACTGACAAATGGAAGATATGCTTAATCTCACTGATAATCAGAGAAATGCAAAATGAAACTATAGGAAAATACTGCTGCACATCCACCAGATTGGCTCAAATTTAAAAGCCTGGCAATGTCAATCTTGATGGAGATGTGGTACATTTGGAACTCTCATGAGGCTAGTAGGAATGTAAACTGGTAATACCACTTTGGAAAAGAGCTAGGCACTATCCAATACAATTGAAGAAATGCAAATATATGACCTAGCAACCATACTCTAAAGGATGTGTTCCAGAAATAACAATTGTATATGCACACCAATGAGACCGCTCACAGAAACACTGCTTGGAATAGCCCCACATAGAAATTTCCCAAATGTCTGTCAATGTGAGAATGGATAAATAAAGCCATTTATCATAGAAGGTTATCTAGCATTTAAAATGAACAAACTCCAGCGGCACCTAGGGGGCTCGGTCAGTTACGAGTCTGCCTTCAGCTCAGGTCATGATTCCAGGGTTCTGGGATCGAGTCCCTGCATCAGGCTCCCCGCTCAGTGAGGAGGCTGCATCTCCCTCTGCCCTTCCCCACCCTGCTCACGCTTTCTCACTCTCTCTTCTCTCCCAAAAATAAATAAATCTTTAAAAACTAAAACAAAATAAACTCCAGCTAAACTTGAAGACATGGTTAGCTCCACGGGGGCGGGAAAGTTGTCAAGTAGGCACATACGGGGGCTTGACTTAGGATGACGGCCATGTAGATTTTTATTTGTTCTACGTACATACACGCACGCGCACGCACACGTACACACTTCATTCTCCAGTCAGTTATATTTCAGAAGAAAAGAAAAGTTTAAAGAAAACTTTGTATCCAACAGGTACCTCAAGTAGAAAGTAATAAGAGTTTGTTTTTGTGAAGACTTTATCCCAGAGCTTGGAATGTAATTCAAACAAATCTTAGCAGCATTCTCATTTGTCTATTTCAGCTTTTCTTGGAGCTGCCTGTATTGTCTACCTAACAACTCTTTGGGATAATGAGTTTCACAGAGACACACGTGAAGAAAAACTGCAGGGCAGCCAGAAGAAGACTTCAGAGAGCTCGGGCTCTTTAGGAAGGGAAAAAAAAAAAAAGACTCTCCGTCTTCTGCAAGGGGGCAGGGACTCGAGTAGAGAATCCTCATCAAACTATGTGTTTCCTCTGATGAGCTCTTGTTATGATAATTATTATCACTCCAAAGATGTTGATAATTACATTTAGACAGTTTTTAAAGCAATATTGTATAATATTTTCCCCCATTTAACACCAGCGTCAGAGCGGATGAAAACTCAGCCAGATGAGAATGCAGGGCTGCTGGTTTGTCCACAAGTGTTCCCATCAACCGTGTAAGTGAGTTTTATAATGTATACATTATAGTCAGGGGGGAAACATACTCTTTTGGAAAGGACCGATTCTTGGCACATAATCAGTTCCCATTGAATTTAAATGACTTTTGGTCCTACACCGATGCTGATAAAATACTTTCAAATGTACAGAATATTAACCAAATGTTTATATTAAACAACTCCTTTCAGGTGAAAATGCGCTCAGCGAACCGTGGCTCCCCGGAGCAAGTTAGTGAATATTAATGTTCAGAAGATCATGAGGAACTACAAGTTCTCCAATGTAAGAAGCCGAGCGGGAGATGAGAGAGCAAGGTTGGTGGACGGGCCCTGCCAGGGGAAGGTACAATCACATTGGACATAACCTCATTGAGATGGAAATGGGGTTTGATGTACAGGCAGTTGGGCTGCCAGGAACTAAGAAGCAATTGTGGGCTGGGGAGGAAGAGCACGGGGCTCTGCTCTGTACTTCCAGATTCCACATGCTGCAGACCTCAGCTGGCCTCAGACCTGCCTGGGGTCCCAGCAGCAGAGAGATTTACAGGACGCACCTCATAATTTATACCAGCCAATTGCTAGTTAATCGTGGGCCCTGATTTCAGGTAAATGAAGGCTGATTATCACAAGAAACATTCAGACTTAATATTTAAGTATTACAGTATTTCAAATCTGCCGAAGCACCCTGTCCATTTCCAATTATCATTGTTTATCTGCAGGTGTCAGGAAACCACATGTCTTGTATGGGACACATACATATGCAGCATCCAGTAACTAGACACATATTTCAGAGGGAAGACAGCTTTTATCAACTGGGCTGGAGATCGAAGTGAACACTCTGCATATCTGGTGGTGGGGAAAAGGCCGTGTTCAGAGACATCAGGTCCAGGGCAATGCCCGGCGCTGACTAGGATGTTACTGGAGAATTTGGTCAGCTAGCCCCAGTCCCTTCCACTTCCACTCCCTTACCCATAAAATGAAGATATCAGCATTTCAGTGTGAAGTGCTTTGAGCTACTTGGGAGAACCGTCTCTATAAGCAGAAGGTACTATGTTTTTTAACCAAGTGTTAATAATGCTTGCAAGTTCAACACATGTTTAAGTTCTTTTGTTGTGGTGGTTATAATCAAATTATACTTCCAGCAGCTACTTTTAAAATTAGTAAGGTTAAATCTTCTCAGATTTATTCAAGTTCAGAATGACTAATGGGAGAGGGAAACACATTATTGTTCTCATTTTATATAGATCACAGATTTCAGTCCTGAAAAATCTCTTTCAAGATGACTTTGTATCATGACCTTGGTGCTGTCTCTCCTCTAAATTATTCTAGAATATTGACTTTCTCTAATTTCCAAACACTATTTCCAGGAAAGCAGAGTAGAGAATTTTCCCTGAAATTAAGCTCAAATCTCTCCAATGATATCTTACATCTACTTGAAGATTCAGAAGCTTGCAGACCCAGATTTCCTAGGAGGCTGTCATCTACTGGCTGAGCTGATGAAGGGGATGCTGGAGCCCAGAGACAGTGAGTGTCTGACTCAAAGTCAACCCGGCTAATTTCCAAGCCAGGATTATAATCCCCATCAAATGCCTTCCCTACTGTGTTAAATCCACCTTGAGCCATTCAGATCCTAACCAAGTGCCCACCATGTCTTTGGCCTCTGCCCTTTGGTTGCAAGGGAGATGCAGAGGACAATCATAGACGAACACAAATGCCAATTTGAAGTGAGAGTAGAAAACCAAATAAGCGTAAGATCTCCTCCTTCTACTCGAAGAGTTTACCATCTAGCTGAGAAGAGACATTCAAAAGACATGCAATAGTCAGATCACAAGATAAGACAACACAAACCCTCCCACCAGGCCAGACAAAATGAATTCCAAACTTACGGGAGTAGACCAGTGACTCCCA
The DNA here is from genome assembly GCA_004024625.1 of Mellivora capensis. Taxonomy (NCBI): domain Eukaryota; kingdom Metazoa; phylum Chordata; class Mammalia; order Carnivora; family Mustelidae; genus Mellivora; species Mellivora capensis. The sequence continues at coordinate 29,130 of PISX010007757.1, forward strand.
ATGCCTTGAAAGGCATTCATCCCACAAATGATCCCTACTTAATAAGCAAGTCAATAAAATTTCTGTGATCAAATATATTTGGGGCACACACCGCCATCTTACAGAGTCCCAATACACAGTGACATTTCAGTGCTCTGAGAGGACTCCCAGTAAAGGAATCTGTGACATAACTTCAGGCTTGTGTTTTTCAGACTGATTTGATCCTAAGACCTTTTCAAGGCTTTCAACAGACTTGGCCTTTTTCTAATTCATCTCTAGGACCCTAAACTCCAGCCATACTTATAAATTCTCCAGTATCTCTGCATCTCTGGCTCCAAGGGCAATGTCTGGCATGTGATTCATTATGTCTGCGTGCTGAGTAAATACATCAGCTGCTCTGCGCTGTCAGGGACTTAAAGACTCACTAAGCCCTAACCTCTGTCCCTTAGGAGAGCCTCTCAAATGTTCACGTTTATACGAATCCACCTGATAATGGTGTGAAAATGAGTTTCTGATACAGTGTATCTGGGGCAGAGGCTGACCGTCTGATTTTCTAACAAGTTCGCAGGTGAAGCCAATGCTGCCAGGGCCCAGGATCACACTTTCAAGCCTGGAGGAGGCAGGAACTCACGCAGGCAAGGGGCAGGCACCTTGAAAGGATGTCTTTGCACCACAGATCCAGGACAAAGTGCTATGGGAGCAGCAGGGAGGACATGATTTGCTCTGCCTGGGTAGGGAAGCAGTGGAGGAGTGCCTTGTAAGTGTCATGAGGAGAGACTACTCCAGGTGAGTTGGGAAGAGTGAGTAGCGTTTCTGCAGGTAAAGGAAGGAAGGACACGTGGGTTGAGCAAACAGCATGAACTACGCGACAGAGTAGAGAACAGTGTGTGGCATGTTCAGGTAGCAGTAAGGAGGGTGCACGGTATTTCGGGGTATAGGCAGGAGTACAGGGGAGAGCAGGAGTCAAACCCAGAAGGGATATTGGACAGAATCATGGAAAGCATTGCATTTTTTAAAAAATTTATTTATTTGTCAGAGAGAGGGAGAGAGGACGAGGGACAGGCAGACAGAGTGGCAGGCAGAGGCAGAGGGAGAAGCAGGCTCCCTGCTGAGCAAGGAGCCCGATGTGGGACTCGATCCCAGGACGCTGGGATCATGACCTGAGCCGAAGGCAGCCGCTTAACCAACTGAGCCACCCAGGCGTCCCGAAAGCATTGCATTTTAAAAGTCCAAACATTTAACGGGGAGCTTTGAGAACTGCTAAACTGCTGAGAGAGAAATCCTAGTGGGTAAGCGTGGCCTTCGTGCCGCCCTTTCCCTGAGCCACGTGGCCACGGTGGATGCCGGCTGCTCCTGGGTTTAGCTCTGCTTTCAGATTTTCATGGGAAGTCAGAGAGGTTCTCAAAACCCCACGATTGACAGGGCATAATCAGTCCCTTTCACTGGCTGGAGATTAAGCTGTTTTTTTTAAAAAGTACTTAGCATTTCAAGGGTGCTTTTGCAGGCGTCTCCACAAACCTAGGAAGCTGCGAACGTTATTTAGCGGTTACAGACAAGACTACTACTGCTTACGGGGCTGTATTCTTCCATTCTGTTTCCGATTTGGGTCCAGCTGTTCTGGGATCTTGTATTTTAGAAACTGGAAAACCAGGGCTATTAATAGAGTCAGACAGCCAATTTAAATCTGATAACATGCTGACACTTGGCTGCGTACTTCAGCACAGATGCCCATGTGTACAATGTGTATTTATTTCTGTACAAATGTGTACAAGGCATATAGATAAATAATAGCAAATACTATGAAGTCCACACTTAATATTCCACAGGGCCACCTGGGAGTTATTTTCCACCTCCTAAATAGGGCACTCTTTGACATGGAAACATCACTTAGAAGATACATTCAACCTGTAGGTTCAGGAGTCATGAGGATTATAAATACACACAACCCCTCCTCTGGGTGGAAAAGAGACCCACGGAAAATCGCAACATTCTAGCTAAACTTCCCTTTACTTTGCCTCACACACCTTATCCCATAGTCAGACTACTCACTATTGACCTTACCTGTCTAGCAATTTTCTTCTTCTTCTTGCTCATGTTATTCCCTCTACCCTGCAAGAGTTTGGGCTTTGGGGTTATCCTTGGGTTCAAGGTCGAGCTCTCTCATTTTCTAGCTGTGCGATTTGGAGCAAATTTCTTACTAAACAGAGCTATTCCCTCATGTGTACAATGACAAGAGTCACCGCACTTTCATCAGAGGATTGTTGTAAGGATCAAATGAAAGGACCCAAGTGAGTACTCATTAGATCTGTGGCTGCCTGGAGTGAAGGGCTGTGGGGTGTTGCTCAGAGACGGAAGCTTTCTAAGGTGATAAATGTACTGTACATATTGATGGAAGAAGTGGTTACGTGGGAGTATTTTTTCCTGTCCAACAAATGGGAGTAATTATTATAATTCCCTCTTCTCTACATCTAAATATTATCCATTTTTCAAAGTTTACCTCAGACACCATCTCCTCCCTGTGATGAGTCCTGTGATAGTTTCCCCAATCAGAAGGAATCCCTTTTTACTTTGAACTAACATTCCTTCACCTGCACTTCTAAAACCCTTAGAAGCTCCCTGGTGTTGAGGTCTAGCTCTTTATATGTATCTTGAATTTTCATGACTAGAACGGTTAGCCCCGTGAAGAGGCATATCTGTGTGGTCTTGGGATTCTGCACTGCATACAGAGTCCTACACTCTTTATCCTTCCATTAAATCATAGTGGAAAGAGTGAATTCAATGTGAGATACATAAGACTGCCTTGAACCCCATTCCAGAACGTCAGTCCACTCAAAGTCCTCCTCAAGATTTCCATAATTATAGTTTCCCTCTGGCTTTGGCTATTGCTTGCGTTATGTGGACTGTGTTATATTGACCCAGCCATGAAATGCTGTGCCGTTTCTTATCATGGACATATGCACACATGGACACATGAAATAGACTTTACTAAAGACTTGGGGGGGCAGCATTGTAAACAAGTGGCACTCATCCCACAGCAGTGCCAAGAGCTGCAAACAAAACCAGCCTGTTCTTAAATGTTCTTGTGGCCACCCTCCCACCAGAGGTTTTACACAAAGACTTCTACCGTCACTTTGTCTCTTGTCTGCTTCCTTCTGGACTCCCCTTCTTCTCCCTCTCAGGAGCAAAAACAAATACCTTGCTTTGTCTCAGGTAGAGTTCAGCCATTACCTTACTTGATTAAATCCCAGCCCAACTCCTGTGCTCTCAGCATCTCATCTTGAATCCTAGCACTTCCTGATGTTATTTTCCCACATGAAGCAGCTTCCTTCTCGAAAAGAATTTTGGTGACAGCGATGAAGATAATTTTCACCCCTGTCACTGAATACCCAAACAAAAGCACAGACAGCGGGAAGAATGAGATTTTAAAAACCACAAGGAAAGACCAATAACTCCTCAAAATAGACCATAATGAGCAAATGATGGCTGAGGACTCCTACATCAGTCACTTCACTTGCTACCAGCACCAGCGCCATACCGGAAGCACCCTCTTGAAGAGAAGACATGGGAGCCTGGAGTTGAAAACAGCTGAGTTGTTCCAACAAACTTTAAGTTTGTGAGAGTAAGACAGAAGCCAAAATAAGTCATTTTAATCTTGTGTTTACAATGGCCTCTTCTAAGACTTTGCAAATGACTGAAAGAAAAGAGGAATATATATGTCTGGCAGGAAGGATTTGTCTAGAATAGCTGGGCAGGAGAAGATAGATGAGTCACATCCAGGAGACCTATAAATTGGGTACAGCCATGTGAACAGTGCCCTAGATGTGAAAGAATATTAACTGGAGAATTCTCTGCTGTTTTCCTGAAACTGAAAATGGAGTAGCCATCCCTCATCCCTCAAGGAAGTATCCACCTCTATTAAAGGCTGGCAAGATAAACCTGTGTCTTTTTCCACATGAACCATTCCAAATGGGTCTGAGTTCATTAAATTTAATTTTTTAACTCTTCAACTAAATACATCATAGTATACACACACCATGTTGTTGACACTGCATAAAACACAGAAAGGAGTCAGGAAATGACGTAAACATAAAGCCAGTGGTTTCCAACCTTGACTGCCCGATAGAATCACCTAAGAAGCTTTGACACCCTTGATTCCCAAGCTACGCTTCAGATCAATTAATCAGAATGTAGGGAAGTTACCTGGCCATATGTAGTTTTTGTTGTTGTTGTTGTTGTTGTTTTAACATGGCTCAGTATTAAGAAAACAATTCTGAAACTTGGAAATAGGATAACAACATAGACTTTCAACATCATGGTGGAGAAACTGTTTAACAGGTTCACCCCAAAGACTATCTAAGTCTTTAGGGTGGCGTACCTTCATTTAATTTCACATTTACTAGGATTTTTCACAACTCTGTAAGAATAGATAATGCCTTGTAGAACAGTGGTTCCCAAACCTTGATACATAACAGAGTTACCGAGAAAGCTAATAAAGTATATAGAAGCTCAGGCTTATTAAAGCAGAACAGAGTTTGGGTTTCTGTAATTTTAGCAAGTTCCCAGGTGATTCTGACACACCTCCAAGTTTGACAACCTCTGTTGTAGAAGTCTGATGGCAGTGCTATAGATTTTGGTCCATTAACAATGCAAATACATTTTTCCAGGAGAGATGCTAATAATTTCTGTCCAATTTGAAGATTATAGGGTGCTTTTTTTTTTTTTTTGGCTCCAGAGGACATTAAACAATTTTATATCTAACCTAGCAATCTTACACCAGCATTTTTTTTCAGGACCTATATCTATTTGACCTTTCTAATTCTCTTTGAACGTATCCTGCTGGTTCTCTCATTAAATGAATCAAATAAGTCTTTGGCAAGTACTGACTGCATATTTGTATGAGAGTCAAGTTTTCAACTTTTGAAATTATACTTTGACACCAGGTGATCCAATGTGCATCCAAGACTGAGATTCACTGCTATAGATAGAAGCCAAAATCCTGGGAAGCATCCAAAAAGAAACCACTGTTTTCTTTACACCAACTATAATAAGCTAATTATTCCTGCAAGTCTTTCATGAGTCACACCTCATAATAATAAAATTAATATTTATTGAGTGTTTACTATTGCCAGGCACTATTCTGAGAGCTTTGCATGCATTATTAAGACTTTTAATCATTATACAACCCTGAAAGATAGGTACACTCTTCTTAATTAATCCCAAGTTTACAGATAAGAAAATTGAGGCACAAAAGGGTGAAGGAACTTGTCTACAGTTACACAAATGATAAAAGACCGAGCATATATTCACACCAAGAACATGTGAACAACACACTTGGTTCAGCCTATGCCCTTCATGGCTAAGTCAGACCACTCTTCAAAAAGGAATTGGAAAGATCCCATCTTTGTGGTCATTTATCCAGATTCATGGCAGCCCTCATTTGGCTACCTGAATTATTTAAAAAATCAAGACAAACCAAAAATTTATACTCTTACCATTGTTTTCTTTGGCAAGGCTATCACATATCCTTTCATTGTTTCCCCAGCCCACTACTAGGAATCATTTTCAAAAAGGCAGGTGTCTAACATCTCAACATGAGTATCTTATAAACAGGTTAGATTATAAGCCTAATAGAAACCTCAGTTGTATCCAAGAGGAGACATTCGATGTGTTTGGAGATTTGAAACCCTTGTCATGTAATTCTGTGGATTCCCTAAGTGCAATAATAAAAATATAAAAATAAGAGGGAGAAATATTTTAAATTTCATCCTAATTTAAACTCACCCAAATCGACATTTGGGCAGGTCCATCAAAAAGCACTTGGTGAGAAATCATCTGTGCACTAAGTGCTTTTTTTCCTACCATGAGCAAAGGTCTGAATTGTAAGTAATATTGGCAAGAACAAGCTATAAGTTAAGATGCAAATCCAAATCGAATGTGTGGCGTTCTGGCTTCAAGCCTGGTAATTGAATTTCCAGTTTATTATCCTTAATGTTTTTTAATGTGAGTTTGCAATTCAAGTCAAAATGGAAAGCTGCTCCTCCAAATCTATCCCCTGAAGCACTTCCAGGAACAATTTCTTTTCAAAATCAAGAAATGGTTTTGGGTCAGGAGTGCACTTTAACTTTTTCAGACTCTAGAAAAGTGTCCTGAGGATGCACAAAACCATGGGTCTGAAGGGCACTAAGCTGGAGACCAGGGATTCTAGAATCTGAACCTGGCACTGGAGCTTCTAAGGGAAATAGAAGAGCTACATACTGTTAGCTGGTTAAGATGCCATGTCACAGCTGGGAATTTCAAGGGACATGGCGTTGACATGTAGGGCCATACACGGTGGGTGGGGAAGAGGCTTCAAATGAAATCCTCCTGCTTCATCAAACTTGGTTTATCCACCCCAAAGTTTGATAAAAACCAGAGTTTTTATCAAAAGCGTGAGTCTTTTGGTTTTAACATCCAGGCCTCAGCAAGAGCCCACTCTACATTCCTTTTTCCTAAAACTAGCCCTGAATCAAAGCTGAGGACCACATTGCTTTGAACTAGTCTTCTTAATGGAGAATGAGGTTTAAAGGTGTGAGCCAGCTTACCGTGATGACAGTAACAAAACCAGTAACCATAAACACAACCGCATGAGGTTTTGCCATGTTGCAAGTTATATTCAACTCTATGCATTATTTGTTACATAATGTAACTCCCATAATAGGCTGAAAAGATAGGTTATCGTCCCCCAATTTCATATAGGAAAACTGAGGTTTAGAGAGTTCAAGTAATGTTCCCAAGGTGATATAACTAGAATGGAAGCTTAGCTAATATTCCCACCCAAATCTGTGTGCTCTGAAGCTTGTGCTCTTTATTACTAAGCTAAGGGACTGTATACTTTCATTTTTCTTTAAACATTATTTAAGCATTCATGTATGTATACATGTATATGTTTCTGTGTGTAAAAAAGAGTATGAGGAAGAAAGCAAAACTGTCCCATAAACTCATTGCCTACACACATACATGGCATGAAAATCCAAGTATGGTAACAGCAGAAGATGAAAATTAAAAGATTTCCCTAGGCTCTGTCCCCAAAGGTAACTATTTGTATATTTCCTTATATACCCTACCAAGAAAAAATATTCTGCACTGCCTTGTGAAATGTATATATATTTCCCCCTCCAAATTGTTTCTTTTATTTATTTCTCTTCCATATTATTCTCCTGCCTTCATTGGATAATACAATATAAACTGACATGCCCTTGCTTTTTTTTTTTTACATATCAAATCTTGATGTTCTCTCCGTATCCATATGTATGAGTGTGTACATGTATTTTTTCAACAACCATTTAATATTTCATTAATTTACATAACTAGCTCCCAAGTATGTTAATTGAGATTATATCCCTTTTTCTGTAATGAAAAAGCTTAGTATATGAATATAATGTAATGAATATTTTTATGCATATATTTTGACATATCTGTAGGGTAAATATATAGCAGTCAGGTTTTGTTAGTGAGGGATCATGTGCATTGTTTAAAATTCCTGTAGTCATTGCCAAATTTCCCTCTAAAGAGGCTGCATCAATTTGCCTTCCCACTGGCAGACTGTGAGTGGTGTTCTTTACTGTGTCACTTACTTTCATGTCCGTGTCACTTGATGCTCCCACCAACATTATGTGGCAGGTAGAATATGAGTGTCACTCCTGTTTCTAGCATGAGTCAAGGTTACAACCCAGATGTTCTTATTCTAATTAAGGAAACCTTTCCTCAGACAAATTGCACTTGAAAGGTGAAAAGATAAACAGTCAGTATCTTCTGTTTCTACCTTTGACAGATGAAGACAACAAATGCAACTGGGACCTTTGTGGTTCAGGGCTCTGGGATAAGGACTTTAACCAAGTTTGGAACCTCCTAAAATACCACTCACTTAGAATCTGGGACTGAGCCATGACCTTCTATTGTTCAAAGGCATTTTCCTTTGTAATAATTCCATGGAAAGAAAAACGACTTGAAAGTTGTGTTTATTAAACAGCCCCAAAGGCATTTGAACATCAATTTACATTTCTCTTTTTTATAGAAAATAAAAACATGGTTAAGTGTAAATGAATGTCAACATATGGTTTAGATTTCCTTTAACATGCATGTGGGTTTTAAAAACTAATGGAAATACCCTAGGAGAAACACACTCCACAATATGGTGAATCAAGATACATAGAACATTTGAAGTGGGCCAACATGGCAAGATGGTTCTTGTAGAAGTGATCTTCTGACCCCTGACATGAGATTTCAAAGAAAGAGTCAGCTTTCTGAACTCCTGTTCAGGCTCATGACTTAAAGGGATGTTATCAAGATATTTCAAAGTTAAAAAGGCCTTTGCTATTATTCTCCAGACATTTAATGAACACCTATTCTGTTCTGGGAATAAGAAGACAAATAAGAGATAATTTAAACTCCTAATTCAAACTCACCCAAATCGACATTTGGGCAGGTCCATCAAAAAGCACTTGGTGAGAAATCATCTGTGCACTAAGTGCTTTTTTTCCTACCATGAGCAAAGGTCTGAATTGTAAGTAATATTGGCAAGAACAAGCTATAAGTTAAGATGCAAATACAAATCGAGTGTGTGGCGATTTGGATTCCTTCCTCAGGGAATTGAAGTCCTAGTGGGGAAACCAGATAAGAAAAGAGAAAAAAAATGGGTGCCTGGGTGGCTCAGTGGGTTAAAGCCTCTGCCCTCGGCTCAGGTCATGATCCCGGGGTCCTGGGATCGAGCCCCGGGACGGGCTCTCTGCTCAGCGGGGAGCCTGCTTCCTCCTCTCTCTCTGCCTGCCTCTCTGCCTACTTGGGATCTGTCCATCAAATAAATAACTAAAAAAAATCTAAAAAAAAAAAAAAACGGGGTCAATGGGGAATAACATAGTCAGGTCAGTACAGTACAAAGAAGAACACTCACCCTGCTTTGTGCAGGGGGAGGGGGAGGGAAGATATCCTAATGGAGAAAACATCTACTTAAGAGATCTGGAGGATGAGTAGGAGTATCTGGCCAGAGTTTGCTGAGGCCCTCACAGCACAGAGAGCAGCGTATCTAAGGACAGAGGCATGGGAGGCTTGGCTCTGGCGGAAATGATGGTAGTTCCGCTTGACTGGAAAGTAGGGAAGGATGCCAGTTCCAATGACTGGAATACAGAACAGACCACGGAGGGGGAGAAGTTAGCAAGAAGGCCGGACAACAAGCAGGTGTCAGACCATGCTGCAGTGTTTGAACTCCACTGGGAAGAACCAATAAAGGGTTTAAGGAGAATAAGGGGGTTTAGATTATTCTGCCCTATGTTTGGGAAACGGATTAGAAAACGAGCAGTATCATTCCGAACTGTCATCCAACATGGTAACCTGAGTATAGCCATATGTGACTACTGAGTACTTGAAATGTGGTTAGGTTGAACAGAGCTGTGCTGTAATTCTAAAAAATACAAATTTAATATGAAAAAGATTATAAAATATCCCAATCTTTATACTGAAATTATAGTTTAGATGTATTGGGTTAAATAAAATACACTTTAAAATTAAAAAAAAAAAAAGAAAAAGCAGTATTGGGGCGCCTGGGTGGCTCAGTGGGTTAAGCCTCTGCCTTCGGCTCAGGTCATCATCCCAGGGTCCTGGGTTCGAGCCCCGCATCAGGCTCTCTGCTCGGCAGGGAGCCTGCTTCCTCCTGTCTCTCTCTGCCTGCCTCTCTGCCTACTTGTGACCTCTGTCTGTCAAATAAATAAAATCTTAAAAAAAAAAGAAGGAAAGAAAGAAAAGAAAAAGAGCAGTATTGGAGAGAAGGAGGTCAGACAGGGTGTTGTTGCTGAAATTCCATGCATCATGATGAAGACCCACACTAAAGGGTTAGCAATGAAGATAGAGAGAAATGGATGGATACAAAAGGTTAAGATCAAATCTCAAAAAGATAATTTTAAGTGTAAAAAATCAAATTGCTGAATGATATTTACAAATGATATTAAAACAATTCATTGTATTATTTACAAATATTTACCTTTTTTCCATGGTTGAACACACTTTACTAATTAATTTATTTAATTATTTATTCATTCAAATTTTTATTTTAATTCCAGTTCGTTAACAATCAGTGCAATATTGGTTTCAGAAGTAGAATTCAGTGATTCATCACTTATGCACAACACCGGGTGCTGAGCACAAGTGTGCTCCTTAATACCTATCCCCCATGTGTCCCTCCCCCAACCAACCTCCCTCCAACGATGCTCAGTTTGTTCTCTGTCCTTAAGAGTCTCTTACGGTTTGTTTCCCTCTCTTTTTCCCCCTCCCATATGCTCATCTGTGCTGTTTCTTAAATTCCACATATGAGTGAAATTATACAGTATTTGTCTTTCTCTGAGTGATTTCACTTAGCACAATACACTCTGGCTCCATCCACATCACTGAGAATGGCACGATTTCATTCTTTTTCATGGCCAATTAATATTCCATTGTGTATACCTACCACATCTTTATCCATTCATCAGCTGATGGACATTTAGGCTATTTCCATAGTTTGGCTATTGTTGATAATGCTGCTATGAACATCGGGGTGCATGTGCCCCTTCAAATCTGCATTTTTGTGCCCTTTGGGTAAACATCTAGTAGTGCAATTAACTTTTGGGGGAACCAAAAGTTCCCGTTTTCCAGAGTGGCTGCACCAGTTTGCATTCCCACCAACAGTGCAAGAGGGTTCTCTTTTTTTCATATCCTCACCAACATCTGTTTTCTCCTGTTGTTAATTTTAGCCATTCTGACAGGTGTGAGGAGGTATCTCATCGTGGTTTGATTTGCATTTCCTCATGATGAGTGATGCGAAGCATCTTTCATGTGTCTCTTACCCATCTGGATATCGTCTTTGGAACTATGTATTCATGTCTTCTGCCCATTTCTAAACTGGATTATTTCAGTTTTGGGGTGTTGTGTTTGATAAGTTCTTTATAGATTTTGGATACTAACCCCTTATCAGGTATGTAATTTACAACTATCTTCTCCCATTTCGCAGACTGTCTTTTAATTCTGTTGATTTTCCTTTGCTGTGCAGAAGCTTTTTATCTTGATAAAGTCCCAATAGTTCATTGATTTTGTTTCCCTTCCCTCCAGCAATGTGTCTCAAAATAAGTTGTTATGGTTGAGGTCAAAGAGGTTGCTGCCCATGTTTTCTTCTAGAATTTTGATGGTTTTCTGTCTCACAGTTAGGTCTTTCATTCATCTAGGATTTATTTTTGTGTATGGTGTAGGGAAGTGATCCAGTTTCGTTCTTCTGTACAATGCTACCCAGTTTTCCCCGCACTATTTGCTGAAGAGACTGTCTTCATTGGATATTCTTTCTTGCTTCATCGAAGATTACTTGATCATGGAGTTGTGGGTCCATCTCTGGGTTTTCTATTCTGTGCTATTGATCTCTGTGTCTGTTTTTGTGCCAGTACCATACGGTATCGATTACTACAGCTTTGTAATAGAGCTTGAAGTCTGGAATTGTGATGCCTCCAGCTTTGCTTTTCTTTTTCAGGATTGCTTTGGCTATTTGGGGTCTTTTGTGGTTCCATACAGATTTTAGTTTTAGGATTGTTTGGTTTTTTCTAGCTCTGTGAAAAATGCTGGTGATATTTTGATAAGGATTGCATGAAATGCGTAGATTGCTTTGGGTTAGTACAGACAAATACAAACACTTACCTTAGTAGTAGACACATAAAAGCATGTCTAGAGATACCTACCATCAGGAAAAATGGGGAAGTCAAGAATAGGTATTTAAAAGCCTTCAAAAATGAATGGTTTATTAAACCATTTATTTAGTTTTTCAACCTCTGCACCACTGGCATTTTGGCATTTGATTTCTCACTGGGGAGAAGTGTCCTGTGCATGGCAAGATGTGTAGCGGTGTCCCTGTCCTCCATACAGGGGACGTGAGTAGCACGTCCCCAAGTCATGACAATCAAAAATGTCTCACAATTTGGCCATGTGTCCTGGGAAGGCAGAGCAGACAAAACACCCTTGGTCAAGAACTACTAGTTTAGTAGATGGGTGTTCCTTACATTATTCCTTATACTTTTCTTTAAAAAAAATTTGTTATAAATGGGGTGGGAGAGAATACTCCTTCAGCTATGATTTCAATCAGCTGTAACATGTGCTTGGCATTGAGCTATCAAGTTGCCTAAGATGAAACCCTGTCTCGAAGCAGTCGATGTGTAGCCAGGCATCTTACTGTGGAAAGGAAGAAGCTTTGGTGTGGGACAGATCAAGACCTAAAGATGGATAGGGACAGATCTAGGACAGATCTAAGGACAGCTCCTAACTCTGCCACATATGAGTTGTGAGAACTTCAGTGTTCTCCTCTCCAAATTTTTTTCTTAAAAAATCCAGGTGTTACCTCCAGGTAACTCTGAAACATGGTAAGAATGCTATAAGCAGTTAGGAATGATACTGTTTATTGTTGTTTTCATCATGATTTGTAAGTACATACTGACAACACAAGATAGTGTTGATGACATCCTCTCTACGCACCCCCCCCCCGCCACACCCCACCATCGCAGGTGGCCATGAGGGACAGGAGAGCAATTCGATCCTCGCCGTTGCCAGCCAGCTCCTCCCATCTCAGTTCAGTTGCCAAGCACACTCAGTCTGCAGTCACGGAAGCATCGGGGACAGTGACAGAAAGGGAGAGAGCAGATACAGGCTGAGCCGGAAGAAACAGCTCCGGTGGCTCATGCCGTAGAAGGAGGTTCTGGAGAAGGTCTGACACATTCACTTAAATTTTCAGTCTTTATTAAATCAAAACCCCTTCATCCTTTTTTTTTTTTTTTTTTTTTTTTTGTCTTTCAATCCTGCCTGGATTCTCCTTCTTTATAGGCCCTACGGGGTGATACCTGACCATACCCTAAGAGCTGGCGAATTCCATGCTCAAATGAAAACTGGTAACATGTTCTCATAACATAGGAAAGTTCGGGAGTCTTGGGCAAACTTCCTTGGCATCTGAGCGGTCTTCCTTGGTAACAGGCCTGATTCTAGTTGGTTTCTTCCCAAATATATGTACATTGTATTATACTTTTGTAATAAACTCTTTGCAAGAATCAGAAAGTTTCTATTAGCATATTCTGTTTACTGTGCTTAACAGGCTTTTTTTTTCTATTTAGATCATTAAATTCTGTTCTGAAAATGTCCAAGTGCACTATGGTCAGCTCTGTGCCACATCTTTGCATATGCCAAATAGCTACAAAGTTGCTACAGGAGTTGAAGAAGGAAAGAAACCCTCCCTCTGGAGCAACCAAAAAGCCTGGCCTACAAGGATGCCTCTGAGCCCAACCACAAGGAATGGCTGTGATTTGGTTACCCAGTAATAGAAGGCAGACAGTCCTTGTTTGTACAACAAACGCGAATGAAGGCAAAACAATAAGAAACAGGACAATAGAGAGGAGAGCTGCGATGCTGATTTGACTTAGAACATCAGAATCAGGGCACCACAGAATCACTTAATACTAACTCACTTAATTCATTCAATAATTAATTGGGTAGCACCTAAAATGAATCCAGCACCCCAGTAGGTACTAGGGTGGATCTAACCCAGATCTTTCTATAGTACCAGGAATCAAATCGATCGTTATGGGGTTATCAAGATCCACTGGTGGGGGGTGGTGGTGTTGATATTCTAGAAATGGAATAAGAACTCTACAGCATCATTTGTATGACATTAGTGTCATACAGTGTCACTAGTATGACTCAAATATGTCATCTCAAATTTGGTCTTGCCCACTAACATACGAAGTTACACATCATCATTTTTTCGTATCCTCCTGGAAGGAACATGACCTAAGACGTACCTTCACCATCCTCCCCTTCCCACAATACATGGTTCCCAAGGACAGTCTCTGTCCTCATGGATGAATTCAATTCACAGAAATTAATTGTTTCCAGAGTTCTTTTCATGTCCTGAAATACACAGGATCACAATGGGCTGGAAGAGAAGGCTGTAAGAACAATCCACATTGCTGCTAAGTAATCATTCTCAGTGGGCTTTATCTGGGCTGCACATGCCTTTAATCTGCTTTTAAAAACATTAAAACTCATTTAATATGCTTCTAAAAATGAATAAGGCAATAGGAAAGGAACACATTAATGACTATTCACACAACCTGTTAAAATTTTAACCCAGTTTATTATTGAGTGTACTGTAAATCAAATTAATTACAAATATTGGTACTGACAACGCAAGCATAATTAGTTTTGAATCTTTACTGCCTTAACACAGTTGAGGTGCAAAGAAAGACTTCTTAGTGCTATCTGACTATATTAATAGACTGCTTAGAGGTAAACCACTGTAATTTATATGCATTTTATTCACACGTAACTCTCCAATGGCTCTCTTGTGATGCTTAGTAACCCAATGCCAACATGGATTGAAATGGTTTAGCAAACACTTAACCAGAAATGAAAATTAGTATCTACCAGGAGATGATGTGATTAGTTACTGTACTGCAGCCTATGGTTTTCAAAGGTTCAATTTATCCCAATATGCAAAATCAGTGTCTTATTGTACCAAGCTGGCAACAACTGGAGTTCTATAACCTAAAAATCTAAATAAGTGCACAGTGAGATAAAAAGTAAGGCACCCCAAATCTACTTTGATGCTTCAGGACACCTCTGAGATGGAGATGAAACTCTTCATTTTACAGATGGGGAATATAGAGAACTATCAGAGAAACCGTATCTTTTCAAGGTCCCATCCATTGTGAAGTTCGATCTTCTGTGCCTCACAGACACTCCAGGCGTCCCTTGAGGGCTTCCTAACTGTGCTATTATAAGACAGAAGATCCACATGGTGTAATTGTTGGGAAAGGAACAGGATCCTCTTTATGAGCCAGAGCCTGGAATTGCATCATTATTACTTATTCTTCGTGGATATGATAAGATTTTTTATATTACTTTTTTCTCAAATTTCCGATTGTTAGAACAGTCCCTAAAAAAGTAAGAGCTTAAATCATCAGTTAGCACCTTGGTAGGAATCCTAACAAAATAAGGACAGAATAGCCATGAAACCACTGATCAAAGAGATAGGATGTTCGAACGCACAGAAAAGGAAAATGATTTTACTTCTTACAATCAGAGCAAAGTCAAATGGCTAGAGCCAGTGGGTTTGCTATCACCGGCTGAGCCAATGGCCTCACTTGTCAAGGATGCTGTGGAGATCTTTTGAGAAGCAGCAGCTAAGGGTTGGCCTACAGTGACTCTCTAGTTCCTCTCTAGCTCCCAGCTTTTCTTAGTCATTGAAAACAGAATGAACAAGGTAGATGTTTAAAGAGTTGGGGGGGAGGGCTTGAGACAAGAAGGGGGATAATACCAAAGATAAACTCTGCTTACTTTATATTTTCTTATAAAGTAAAATTGCCATGAGAACAACTGAATAAAAAGAGAGAAGACCTGTTTGAAACCACCAAGTCCCCTACCATATCCTATCAAGTGACATCTAGAAGTGAGGGCTGGGATATATCCAGATCCCTAACATGTCGGTGAGACCTCTAAGCCTTGAATACCTTACAGGGGTCCTAGACCATGAAGCTGCTTTCGATTCCCATCATCTCTGTAAGGAGGAGTTAAAATGTAGGGTTTGTTATTTTAACTAGGGGCAGGAAACAGTAGACTTATTCAGAGGGCACTGAAATCTAATGCATTCTTGTTACATGTTACACATTATTATTTGATTTCTCTAACCCTTCCTCCAAAGGAATTACTATTTTTGTGTTTTAGAATTCTACATAGATATGCTTAGTGCTCAGTTAAACACACACACACATACACATTAATTAAGGTGAGCACATATGCATTTATTTATTTTACATACCAAAGGGCCAAACCTTGATGGATAGAGAAGCTCATCACCTTTAATCCAAGAAACTCCTAGGAACTACTGAATGAAACTGCCAGTGTAGAGCCCAGCATAAAAAAGCCATAGGCCAGAACTTCCCAGCAAGTGTGCCACATATGAGTTATAAGCAGGTCGAAACCAGTTTGGAATTTGGGAAACCTTCTTTAAAAAATGCATTAAAAACTATAGATTCAAAACTAAGGTTCAGGACCTTGGATTGAGCCCATGACGATGAGGGTTCCTGAAGGGTACCTTATGAAGCATCCCCATGAAGACATCTCTAGGTGACTGTTACGCTGAGGATCTGACCCACCCATCTCTCAAAGTGGCCTGGCAGAGGTGAGGCGGGTGGTGCCCGCAGAGAGCTTGCCTCCCCCCGGGCATGGTTCTGTCCCCCCATTTGGCTAACACGTTGTTATAGTCACTGGGAACGACAATAAGAAAAAGTTGGGAAAGCTCTCCTCCAGGTAACTTGAAGACCATTTCATTTTCTGTGACTAAACATTTTCTCTTCGACTACTTGAAGTGAGACCCAGAAGGGATGAAGAGCACACCTCGTGTTTTCTACCTCTCCGAGGACGGCTCGGTCACGTACCCAAGCTGCACCTCGAAACAACTCTGTAAGGCAAAACGGTTTTCTTGCCCTGGTTTGATGAGAGTGAACCGAGCGATTATTTTATCACTTTCAAATGGGTGTCCTCTTCACGTTCTTCTCTCTCCCTTTCTTCCTCCCCTGCTCCTTCTCTCCACATCCACCAGAAAACATCAGATGGAGGTTTCATCATGTCACCGGAACATCTTTAATGTGACTGCCTTTCTTGTGTCATGAGGGCTAACCACATGCTGACCTATGAAGAAGGAATCCCAGTGCCATCTGAGTCAATCAAAAATGCCATAAAAGCACCAGGCATCTAAAACAAAAGTTAGTTAAGATATTCAGTATATACTGTTGCCCTGAAGATGTTGCTTCCTAAATGCTCATTTATCAAGAGACCTGCATAGTTACCAATCAAATGCTACAGAGGAATCATTCCAGTCTACCGAACGACGGTTCCTCTCCCTCAAGGAAGGCGACAATGGCTTAGCAAAAGCATGTTGAGTTATTTCTGCAATGAAAAGTCGCATATGCCCCATCTGGGCATCAAACACTATGCTGTTATCAGCTTCTTCTGTTCTTTCTAGAAAGATCTATGAGGCAGGTGAGCTGAGGGCAATAACAATCTGGGTTAGCATGGGGAGCTTTTTGCCCCATTTATTAAAATTAAGTGCTAATTGGTCCCAGAGCTGCAGAAAAATCTGAGATACAAAATAGCATGCATCATGGACATTTCTCCTCCTACTAGTCTCAAGTGTTCTC
This sequence comes from Mellivora capensis, assembly GCA_004024625.1. Classification (NCBI taxonomy): domain Eukaryota; kingdom Metazoa; phylum Chordata; class Mammalia; order Carnivora; family Mustelidae; genus Mellivora; species Mellivora capensis. The sequence continues at coordinate 46,337 of PISX010007757.1, forward strand.
AAAAAGCACGAGTGCTGGCCTGTATCATAGGGATGCTCTTTAGTGAATTATCAAATGAAGGAAGGTTGGAAGAAAGGAATGAATAAATGAACAAACAAATGAAGATGAAATTCCCCATTTTGGGTAGGATATTTGGTTTTAAAACTAGCTTCCAGGGATGCCTGGGAGGCTCAGCTGGTTAAGTGTCTTAACTCTTGGCTTCGGCTCAGGTCATGATCTCAGGGTCCTGGGATGGAGCCCTCCAACAGGCTCCTGATTGAGCAGGGAGTCTGCTGAAGATTCTCGCTGCCTCTCCTTCTGCCCCTCCCCCCTGTTCATGCATATGCATACACTCTCTTTAAAATAAATAAATCTTTAAAAAAATAAGCTAACTTCTAGCCTACCAGACACATACTGATCACAGTATTATTCACCATCGAATATCATTTAGTTCATATGTACAGACCCCATCCACCCACTTGGAGGGTAACATCTCTCAACTTTGGCTCCCCTACTAACATCTCAGAAGTTTCACCTACACTATTTCTCTAATTCCTTTGAGCATAGATATTTTTATCCTTATTTTTCAGGTAAATAAATAAACTTACACAGGGTGCCCATGGGTGCCTCAGTTGGTTAAGTGTCTGCCTTTGGCTCAGGTCATGATCCTGGGAGCCCCTTGTCGGGCTTTCTGCTCAGGAGGGAGTCTGCTTTTCCCTCTGCCCCTTATCCTACTCATGTTCTCTCTCTCTCTCTCAAATAAATAAATAAAATCTTTAAAATAAATAAATAAATAAATAAACTCACTTAATGAGATTAGATTACCTTGCTTTCATGGACTGAATATCTGCGTCCCCCAAAATTCATATACTAAAACCCCAACCACCAAGTGGGATGGTATAAGGAGGTGGGGCCTTTGGGAGGTAACGAGGTCATGACTGTGGAGGCCCCAGGATGAGATTAGTGTCTGTTGGGAAAGGCACTCTTGCTTGCAGTCTTTTGACACCCACTTGGCCACATAAGAATGGGCATTGCACCCATAACGCTTCCTTACTTAGACTTAGAGAGTCCTCCCAACCTGTGCTGGACTGGTCACCTGAAGTGGGAATAGCTTTCCCTGCTTCACACTTGATACGTGTTCCTCTGTTGTGCTTAAGCATGTGTACCATAGGATACCGGATCAACCATATTGCACTGCCTGTCCTCTTCAAGGAGAGAACAAGGTCCTTCTGCTTAAGCATCAGAAGGGGTATGTACTGGCCAAATGTCCTGTGTCAGCTGGTGGGAGGGACCCACTGATCTGGGGGACAGATATTTACCACCAAAGCTGACCTTGCTCTGTCTCTTCTCTATGTGAGTCAAGGGTTATTCTACCCAGTGCTGGCCTGTGTTTGTGGTTTACATCACCTGGACTATGGGCTTTTTGTTATAGCTACCCAAATTGCCTAAGACACCTGTAGAAGGATGGAAAGAAGAGTAAGTTGTGCTGAGAATGTCATCTTCAACCCGTGGGTAGTAGCTTCTTGAAGTACAATGCTGAGAAGAGACGCTGCATCCAAGTTCAGGTGAAAGGCGAGGCCGGTGTGGTGACCAGTGTCCACCACCGACCCTGAAGAGGACAATGGGAAGAAGCATGCCATGTTGTGCTGATCCTAAGTGACAGTTATACCTTACTCACTCTCCTCTTCCACCTGTCTAGGTTATTGTGGAAAGGAACCATCACTTCTCTTCAATCTTCCTGAACCAAACTCGAGCACACCTTAGATGCTCAATGTGGACTCATTCATTAAATTGAATTAGGGAAAATTGGCCTTCCCTCTGGGCCAGATGGCAAAGAACGTGACGCTGTAATGGTAACAAGAGCAATAACAACAACACAACCACAAATGTTTTGGATTTTATGGCCAAGGTTTGGACCCAAGACCTATGAATTCTCCATGATGGTCAACTTGCCTCCCCAGAGGAATCAAAGGAATTTAGTAAAATAGTTTTCTTTCCCATGGAATGAGCTCCCCTCATCCCACGTACTTTTAGTAGAAAATAAAATCTGAATGCTGTGTCTTCTCATGCATCTTCAAGATTTATTCATGAGTCACAGCTGAATGCTCTGTGTGTTATATTTACGTGAACAAACACACATTAAAAAAAAAAAAGAATCAGTTCCATTATCTAGATAGATGTGTGTTTGTCAGCCTCTGAGAGAATATCCATCCTGGATGGTATAAGCATTCAGCCATTCTTTTAAAAACATCAGTCAGGCATTGTAAGACATATAACTATAGCGTAAGCAATGACCTTTAGACTTGTCTCCCCTCCTATTAGATACACACTGTGAAACAGAAACAAGCTGATACTGAAAATCTGTGTAATATCAGTTTAGAAGCTATTTATTTCAAAGGCATTCTGCCTGGTGCACCAACCATAAGTTTATTAACAGTGGCAATGTATTGAGACATTATTCAAAGGAATTCAAACAGGTGTTCATTTATTCCCCCCTCCACTATCCTCAATGTGCCCATGTAGGTGTGTGTACACACACAACACACACACACACACACACACCTTTTCAAAGAAGACTCACAGGGCCCTATTGCTGCTGTTGTTGTTTTCCCCTCCTAACAAAGAATCCTATGGTCATTTAGAATCTTTGTAACATTGTTTCAATTAAATTTCTAAAGCCTTATCAGGTATACAGCGTCTTCAAGGGATACAGCTGTCACAGGAAATATACGAGCCTTGTAATCTTTCAAATGACTCAGCCATAGTGATGAATTTACCCCTCCATTATCTAAAGAGCAAATGGCACTTAGAAAAACAATAACAGGAGTCCCTGGGTGGCTCAGTGGCTTAAAGCCACTGTCTTCAGCTCAGGTCATGATCCCAGGGTCCTGGGGTCAATCCCTGTATCGGGTTCTCTGCTCAGCAGGGAGCCTGCTTTCCCCTCCCTCTACCTGCCTCTCTGCCTACTTGTGATCTCTGTCTGTCAAATAAATAAATAAAATCTTTAAAAAAAAAAAAAAGAACAACAATAACAACAAAGAGCTTTACTTGGGGCAGACACTTTCCCCAGGATTTTTCTTTAGATAAGTCACATGACTCCAGTCAAATTTAATTCTGGCTGCTGCCCCTGTCAACATGGGAGACTCCCAATGTTAAAAAAGCTGGTGGCAGAAACACTGTTAATGACACTTCATGCAAAAAAAAATTATAAGATAATTTGGACTATGAACTTTTGCAATTAATCAGGCTTGTGCCAGCTGGTCTTTTCATATCATTTGCCTTTTAAAAAAAAAAAATCTATTGACCACAAGAGTACTCTCAGCCTTCTCCACAACAGAAATCGTGGCACAATTTTCCCACTAACTGCCTGAACACTTTACAGTGCATGTGTGTGAGTTGCCATTGATCTTCCTCAGCCTGGAAACATAAGAGTCAACATGTACTGTTTTCCAAACCAAGCATAAACCTACAAAATGATCTCGTTTCATTAACTATTAGTTTCCTATTGCTACTGTGACAAATTACTCTAAGCTTGGTGGTTTGAAAAAAAAAACACATATGCAAATTTGTTGTCCTATATTTCTGGAGGTCAGAAGTCTGAAACGAGTGTTCCAGGGATAAAACCAAGGTGCTGACAAGGCTGGTTCCTTTTGGAGGCTCAGGGGGAGAATCCAACCCCTGGCCTTTTCCAGTTCCCAGTGGACACCTGTATTCTTTGGTCTGTGGTCCCTTCCTCTCCTTGCAAGCACATCACTCCAGTCTGTTTCTGTCACCGCATTGCCTCCTCTTCTGAAGCTGAATCTCCCTCCCCCTCTTCCTCGCATTCAGGACACACCTAAATAATCCAGGATACTCCACCCCCCCATCTTAAGATCCTCAACTGAATCAAGGGACCTGCAGAGTCTCTTTTGCTATATAAATTACAGGTTCCGGGGAGTAAGACCTAAATATCTCAGGGAGACATTATTCTACCAGCCATATCCACTAATTGTTTGCCAAAATAAGAAGGAAAGGGAATTGATTTCTCTTTTAAAATAGGACTGTAAGAATGGGTTAGTGTGAGTACGGCCATCTTAGAGGCCGGGAAGCCATTTTACTGAGTACATGACTTGCAGAAAAGAGGAACTAGGTAAAACCTGAAAAACAAGTTAATCATGAACACCAGAATTGAATGCAGCTGTGGGTGGCGCCAGAATTGAATCTAGCTGTGGAAAATTGCTATATAAACCCTTGACTTTGAGTGCTCGGGGTCCTTGTAGAAACCTGCCATGTCGGGCAGATACTTGGACCCCAGCTAGCTGGAAATAAACCTCGCTGTGTGATTTGCATTATCGTGGGTGTCCTCTGCCCATTTGAGGGGTGGTCGACTCCATACTCTAACAGGACATTATTCAATGAATCTTGGACTAGTACATCAAAAACTTGGGGAGCCTGGGTGGCTCAGTGGGTTAAGCCTCTGTCTTAGACTCAGGTTATCATCCCAGGGTCCTGGGATCGAGCCCCGCATCAGGCTCTCTACTCAGTAGGGAGCCTGCTTCCCCCTTACACTTCTGCCTGCCTCTCTGCCTACTTGTGATCTCTCTCTGTCAAATAAATAAATAAAATCTTTTTTAAAAAAACTAAAAAAAACTAATGATGTACTGTATGGTGACTATCATAACACAATTAAAAATATAAAGAAATTTAAAAATTAAAAAATAAAAAATGGGACGTTGCTCAGAAACAGAGTATACAGAATAGAATTATTTCCAAGGAATATAAATCTAACCTGTAACATCAAGCTCCATCCTTAGCACAATATTTTAAGCAGTTTCTTAAAATAAAGATTATTGTTACACCATTAAGAATATGGAAGCAGAACCTATGGACCGACAGGGCTTTCAGTTGCCAAAAAAAAAAAAAAAAATCCAACTTGAGCTAACTTCATCTAAGGAGAAATGAAACTGATTAAAGGATTGCTAAATCCTAGATAGCTCAGCTCTGTCTTTGGGAAGAAACCAAGAGAAGTTGGACATAAAGAAACATGACTTAGGTTACACCATAGGAACAGTGGGATGTGTACTTTTCTGGAATTTTATTAAAGGTACTAGATTGAGGCTAAGCCAAGGGTTTCATCCAGCAACATGCCTTGTTAATAAATGGGGACAAGTTACTTAAAATCCCAGCCTCGGTTTCCCCATATGTAAAGTGAATAACATTAAGAGTACTCAATACACCATTACTATGAGGATCAAATGAGATATTACATATAAATTACTTATAATAAACAGTACCTGCCCAACACAGGTGAAAATAACCTGAAGAAATCATCAACTCATTCTTACAGACCAACTCATGAATAATTTCTCAGCTGTCCCTGAGTTTTTGCCTCACTTTCCCATGTTTCAAACTTCTGAATGGGGTCACTTGAATCCACTGTTCCCCACCTCTCAGAGAATGGAAACAAGAAAAATGTTGCCCTTTATTTCCATAGGGAGAGTGGAGCCCTATCTCATCCAATGAGCAGTACCCCTCTAAGTAAGATGATTTGGACACTGAGTTGAAGATAAAGGAAAGACAAATGGCCCCACAGCTGATGTTGACAGGTATGAGGCAAAATCCAATTTAGAACAGCAGCAGCCAATTAAAAGTATCACGGGGCCAAGAGCCACATCAAGAGGAACAATTCACTGACCAACTGACCATTCCCCCTAAGTTTCCTGGTTACCTCAGTGACCTCAGCTCATTTTCTTAATCCTGATTTACTTGGTTTCCCCTTCGTAGAAGTTTAATTCTTATTTTTTGGTATACATTTTCAAAGATTTAAAACATTAAAACGTACCAATATAATTTATGAAAGTCTATTGTACGTGTACATTGGATATTTTTAATTTGTATAAATATTATTAAAATGGGTCCATTTCAAATTTGGAGATGGGGCACATGTTGGAGGTTGGAAAATAGATTTTTGATAATGATCAAAGGAAATTTTAATTCATCTGAAATGATTTTATTATATTACAACATTTAAATTCAACCTAAAGCAAATATTGAAAAAAATTAATAGCAGTTAATTCTGGGTGATAAAAGTACATGTTAATTACATCTTTCTAGTTTCTTAATTTCTCAAAAATAGTCATAATGAGTTATAGCATAACAAAATGGAAAACAGCCACAAAACATGTTCTAAAAGCCCGAATATTTAGTAATATGTGCAAACCTATAAAGTGGAAAGGAGAGAGAATTCTTTCCAGTTGCACGAAATGGAATTTAATAAAGAGTGCATTAAATTCGTTGTATTTGGTCCAATGAAAACAGAAAAGTCATATGACTATGAAAAAGACCACACAGCATGTAAGAAGGAAAGGTCTGAATAATAACCCCTTCAGTTTGGTGTTGCAACAGCTCTTTGTTCTACTCTAACACAAAGGCCAAGGGCTCTAGTGAAAAGTGGACTTTTCCTACTGTGTTGAAGTGGAAAACTGCTGTCCATGAATACAATAGGTCAACAGGCCTTGGGCAATGAAAGTCTTCCTGACAAAGGTGGAGCAGGTAGAGGAGCAAAGCAAGAAAGGGCATAATTCATTAAACACTCTACTACAAAGATCATTAAAACCAGAAGTACTCTCTGGGCACCTGGGTGGCTCAGTTGGTTTAAGCATCTGCTTTCAGCTCAGGTCATGATCTCCGGGTCCTGGGACTGAGCCCCACACTGGGCTCCCTGCTCAGTGGATAGTCTGCTTCTCCTTCTCCCTCTGTCCCTTCCCACTGCTTGTTTTCTAATAAATAAATAAAATCTAAAACAAAACAAAACAAAACAAAAAACAAACCTAGAAGAACTCTCAAAGGGGATAATCTTCCCTGAGTACAGATGAAAAAACTAAGAAGGTGACCAGCATTACATAACCAGCCACAGCAACAAAGAACTGGAACCTGGACCTTATGCCCCCTTGGACCGATGAATATTAACTCCTCTGATATACATCATACAAGGGGCTCTGGCATCTGGCCCCCAGCCACCTTCCAATGCCAATCTCCTACCATGATCCCATCTTCTAGTTTGGGTTCCCTAACAGAGTGACAATTCTCATTTCTCTCTACCTTTGCACAGATGTTCCTAGTGCTTCCTAAAGTAGATCTCTTCTCATCTTTCAAATCTGAACCCCTTCCTTTGATCCCCCGAAGACCCAACTTAAGCTGGGTTCCCTCCTCTGTATTCCCATGACATCCACTACCTCTCCTTGTCACAGCACTTAGCATTTGCTGTGTTCCCTCCCCACCAGACTGTGACCATTTGAGAAAAAAAGAGAACACACTCTGTACTCCTGTTAAAATCAGGGGTAATTGCCAAGGTCACTTTGCATGGATTCTAGTGACCTTCCTGGAGTGAGAGAATGGAAAAGGTGTAACTGCAGTGAGGATCATGGGCAATATCAGCTCTAACATTCTGTCGCTATGAACTCCATCCTCCTTTCTAGCTCTGATGAAGAAGGTACCTCTTCCACTTTGAAGTCTTTTCCTCATTAACTCAGTTTGCAACACTTGATTGGAAACTAAGCATCCCGACAAGATGACTATCACTTCCTTTTCACATGTATGTCTCTTCAACTAGACTACCAATGGCCTGAAGGCAGGAACCGCACATGTCACTCCCCCTGCCTTTCAGGTCTTTGATACAAAAGTATGCAATGAACACTTGTAGATGATAATCCTGTTACTAAAACTATGTTCTGTAATGCCTCCGCTATTATTAATGCCAGTTTCAAAGATGGCAGAGGAATGAAAAGTGTGTTCATGAGTCCATAAGCTTAGGAATCAGTTGACCTAATCAAAGTAAAATGAATCCCTGCTAGAAGCCTAATGGGGCACCAGCCTGGATGGCACTGGAGATGGTCCTAGAGAGGTCCTGGGCAGGAAATTGGATAGAGCAGAGGAAGGAAACAAAGGAAGATGTCTTGTTTATTGTGAATTTGTAAATTTCATTTGTATGATGATTTCTGGGGGGCTATAGATCTGTGGCTTTTGCTGTTCGCTCTGTTTGGGTCACTGCTGACAATCAATCGTTTAGCTGCATATCCACGTTGTCTTGCCTCTTGGCCAGTAACAGCACAGCACAAAAGAAGCCGTAAGCCAAGAAAGGTCATAGGCTCTTGCTCTCCTGGTGCCCTGTTTAAGTTGCCCTGGTATCAGAGGGACCATGCTTCCTGGGCTGCATATCTTTGTCAATGCTCAACACTGTTGACCTTCCTCAAAAGGGAGAAGGGAAAAGGCGTAACCATAGTTGCATAAAATGATTCCATGGATCAAGAAACTAGGGAAAAACTGGCATAGTTAAACAAGTCTGTTTGCTGCAGGACTTTGCAGAGCCATTGGTATGCAGATAACACTTCCAAAGAGGGTCTATAATTTGTAGAGCTTCCCACACTTAAACTGATCCCACAACAGTTTTTTATTAGATTATTCTGTAGGAGTGCTGTTCTATGAAACACACTTTGAGGAATGCTGTGTTAAGTCAAATAAAAATGTATTAACATATTACAAGCTTATCAGGTTAAGCAAAGTTAGAAGAACATTGAGGGAGAGGAGAGGAACTCTCACCCACCACTAAAGAGGTTTTGTTTCATTGCTTTGCTTTACTTTGCTTTGAACACACTCCTATTGCATGATTTGCCAGCTGGAAAATACTGGTGTAGAGAAGGAAGACTCACCCCCCCATGGAGATTTCATCTTCTAACATCTCTGTTGATTTCTGGCTCCAAAATTTCCCCCTTTGCAAGGATCCACATCTTTAGTCTGATGGAGTCTAATTTGATAGCTTGCCAGTTTAGGATTTTGGGGTTCTGCAAGAGACTCTGATCTTGAAACCAACTAAGCCCTCAGTATGTGTTGTTATCAGTGACTAAATGATTGGATGAATGGTGGAATAGCTTTCCATAGGTACGTCCTGATTAGGTTGGTTTGTTGTTTGTTTGTTTGTTTTTTCATGATAACCCTGTTCCTTGGATCCACCAGGCCCTTCCTCCTCCCCATTAAAAAAAATCACTTGTTCCCCATGTTGCATCTCCACTTCCTCATATCAGGGATATCATATGATAGTTGTCTTTCTCTGATTGACTTATTTCACTAAGCATGATACCCTCTAGTTCCATCCACGTCGTTGCAAATGGCAAGATTTCATTTCTTTTGATGGCTGCATAGTATTCCATTGTGTATATATACCACATCTTCTTTATCCATTCATCTGTGAAGTGTATAAACCTGGCGATTCACAGACATGTACCCCTGGGGATAAAAATTTGTTTATAAAAAATAAAAATTAAAAAAAAATCACTTGTTTTCTTACACCAATAGCACATTAAGGAATGATATTGAGAAGGAAATCAAAAAAGATTCAGAAAACTGAGCTTTGATCATTGATTTTGCCCCTGAAAACTCAACTGTACCTGGTCAACTAAACTCAACACTCAGATCTTTAGTCCAAGTCTTTCCAAGGTCAGCAGCACTGTTGTGGGGCACCCAGGGCTGAACAGCTCCAATGTGCTGTAGGTGAGGTCTCAAGCAATAGCTGTGGTGGCAGGTGCCTGGAAACCACCCTGGTGCCCCCCCAAACTGATGACGTATGGTAAAAAGAAACAGTCTTTTACGTATTTATATATAAACTTACATTAAACAGAGTTAATTGGAAATAGTCTGTTTTGAAATAAATCGCAAAGTGCAAAACATTCCTTATTATTAAGTAATACAACCTGAAAGTGTAACTAATACATAGTCTTGGAGCTTGAAATTTTATAGGAACCTGTACTATCCATTATCTGCTTGTAGTTCGTGTTTACTATGGACAAGTGTGTTCACACCTAGGGAGGTTTAGTCCCTTTCGTAGAGATATTTGAATTTTTTTAAACCATACTTACTATGGAAATTTCTAGATGAAGCTTAGAGTGATTTTCCTATCTGATTAAGGAATAATATACAAACACTATAGAGAGGCTGGCTGCAAATCTTGCATAATGGCAAAAACAAACACCGTTCTGAAGCAGCGGAGATAAAGAAAAAATGGAAAACAGACTTCAAAACGTGTCACAGGGAATAAATCCCTCCCAAGAAATATGCTCTCTTCTAAACTTCATATTTATAACTTTGGAAACACATTTTATTTCAAGCAGAAGCAATATAGCAAATGCATTTTCCAAGGAAACACATAAACTTATACACACCAACTTTTAAACTTTATGGGAGCAGTTCTGGAAGCCTGGTATAAAGATCATATCTGGCAAAATAAAGGCTTGGGGTGGTATTAATTGGCCCCAATGGGTCTTCCTTCTGGGGAAACAAGAAACTGAAAACTAAGTTGAGAGTCTTCTCCAGGCTCATTATATGATTTTTGATGCTGAGTTTTAGTGGCCAATAACTATCATTCTTACGTCTTTATAAAATGTTTAGTAACTTCTTTCTGTTACCAAGCAAGGCCATGTATATCTGCCTTAGTCTCACACTCAAGACCCTCCAGAATTCAGTATTACCCCCACAAACCCCTCACCATCCCCTCCTTCTGCAATCTCAAACCTTCCTTTAAGAGGTCTACTCATTGTTTCCAGGCATAGGCCAGCATACTGCAATCAGCTATCTCAGTTAATATTCCTCAAGTACAAGGCCCAGAAAGCCCAATCCAGAGAGAGTCATTTATTGTATCACATAACCAAGATGTTCAGAGTTGGAGTAGGCTTCAATTGATCTGGAGAGGTCTTCCACTGTTTTCCTCACATTCCCTTAAATATGCCCTACTGTGTGTTGTATCATTCTCAAAATGGCTTCTCTCATGCAGCTGTTCTGGGCCTCACATCTGTACACCATAATGACAGGAACAGAAGAGACTAAATTAGTCAGCAAGGCCTGGGGAGGAAACGTTAGGAAGGATGGAACGATGACTGACTTGGGCTATGGGACCCACTCCTAGAAGTAAAAATAGAGTAAACTTCCCAGAACCTTTGGGTCATAAACAAAGCCAGGGTGTGGTGAGAGGTTGGAAGAGGAGATGTTCAGAGAGGCAAATACCAGAACCTACCATTTTTTCCTCCACTTTGTACCTTTCCTTCACTCCTCTTGTCAGTCAAACTTCCAAGCATCCATCCTTTGAGGCTCAACTCATATCCAACCTCTCCACAAAGCCTCCCCTCAAGCCACTAGCTCTTTCTTCGATCCACCTCTATAAGACCAACCCAGAGTATTAGTTTATATGTATACTTAACTGAGTTTCTGTTATTATTGATAAAATGTTTTATTCTCTTAAGTTTTCAAGACGCTTGGAAGACATGAGTGTTGCCTTTACTCATACTTCCCATAACTCTGAATATAATACTGGGAACAGGGTAGACACACAAAAAGTACGAGTTAACAAAGAAATAGACATGCTAGTCATAAAGGTCAACTTGGATGACATTGCTACATTGCTCAAAGTTCTATGGCTTCCCATCACCTATAGGGTGAACTCAAGGATCTACAGCATAGCAGATTTGGCAAGATGGTCTTTTTCAATCTATAAATCCTTTTTTTCCCTGTGGATGTTTCAGGCTCTACCTTCACCCATCCCTGCTCCCTTTAAGTCAGCTAGGCCATTTCCATTCACATGGCCTCAGGAGAGGGAACTGAAATCAGGAAGAAAACATGGGCAGGAAAGGCAGTTTTCCTTTTTGTTTGTTTGTTTTCCAAAGGTGCAGTCTTTAGACAACCTGAGAAAGTATCAGATGGCATGGAAAATTATTTGGGAAAAACACTGTGAGAGAGATCAAGGCCTTGTTTGTTATTGCCAACAATAGTCAAAGACAGAGCTTAGAAAGAGAGAGGAGGTCAGTTGGAGTCCAGAGAAAAAGAGTTAGCACATAAGGGCCACAGATGCAAAGAACATTCCAGGGAGGAACCCTACCAGGAACGTTCACCGTGGGAGCTGAGTGGGCAGCCCACAGTTTCCCAGTTTCAGCCCACTGAGCGCCCTCCAGAATCACTGTTTCAGAGGCTCTTCCCACCTTGCTCACCTCCAGCTTCCATGAAGGACGTCCCTTTGCCAGTACCTGGTTAGATCTGCCTGAGGAATGACTAGATCTGAGACCTAAGATTTTGTTCAGTCCTTTTCTACACAAACACAATTCCACATGGGCAAGTCATGAACAACGAATAGTATCAAGGGTATGGAAGATGCAACCTGGGAATCTGAGGGGTATATTACCTGTATAAAGGTAAAGCCTTTTCACCTGTAACCTTCACCTTGGGAAAGATTAGGATAAGTGAAAGGTGGGGACTGTTTCTCACCAGGACCATGGTTAAAACCAACCAACCAATGAAATCCAATGTTTTGTGGTGGTGTTGTTTGTAAATCCCGTTATGGATGAATCCTGTCTGTTTCATTAACCTCCTTCTCCCACTATCCCTCCCTCCCCAAAGGGTATTTAAAGCTGAGTCAAAGAGCCAGAATATGGGTGGGTATTTTCATACCAGGAGCCCTTCCCTGTTTATCCAATCTTTTTCCTATATTGGTTATACACAGTGTGAATAAGAAAAACTGTGGGGCAAACCTTTGATTACAGTAGCATCCACATTCATTCATTCTATTTCATTCAATACAGTACTGGGTTTACCCCCTACAAAGTGCTTGTCCATTATGGTAAATGCCAGGAATTAAAGTATGAATGAGAGCTGATATTTGTCATCAGGAGATTCACAGACAGTAGGTACATAAACACACAGTTATAGTGAAGTGAATTAAGTGCTGAAATGAAGTTCCTGACCTGACGTTAAGGGGTTACAACAGAGGAAGTCACTACAGGGGCAGTGGTGGTTTGCTCCATGGTAAAGGGTATAAGAAATGCAAAGACGAGACATGTGAAGTTAACCAGCCTACAGAGTGAATCTTGTGGTGCCTCCTTGACCCACAGGCAATCTGAGAGATCACTGCCTTCAAACTTCCAGAGATCTGGAACATCTAATTTCACCATCCAGAAACTGAAAGGCCAGGAGCAACTGAACAGGCCAATGCCTTCTCAGTGTCCTGGAAAAATGAAAGAATGAGAGCAAATAAATCCACTGCCCATGTACCTATGAAGAGAAAACCAAGAAAATTTTACTTCTTCATGAAATCTTTTTATTATGCTTAAGAAAAAGATAGTAAATTAACAGGACCCCACACTTCAATTGTACCTCCCAATCTCCTCAAGTAACTGGCTGATCATTTTACTTTTCCAGATTGTACTGAAGGCGGGCTCAACTAACAGCAGAATGGCCAGGTACCAAGCTGTTCTGACACCGAACAAGATGTCCCATATACCATTTAACCACTTTCCATGACGTATATTTAAGGTAAGTTGAACCAAACACCATTTAGTCTTCCTTCCATGTTTCAAAAGATTCCCCAAGACATTTCCCCAGTTGAAGGTAATCATAATCGCCTTCAGTAATTTCCCACCTTCCACCTTCTACTTAGTAAAATTCTGGGGGAGAAGAGGGGGTTTGTTTGTTTGTTTGTTTGTTTGTTTGTTTCAAGAGCAAGATTTCTCTATGATGATTAAAATAACAGTATCAACCGAGTTAAGAAGTCAAGCAAAGCCCTTCTTTGCAAGAGCTTATGCAGAATTTAATATGGAAACCCTGGACAAGGGAAATGGCAAAGATGAAGGGGAGGGGGGCATCAGGAAATGGAGAGGGTGGTTCCATGAGCCAGCTCTATGAACTAGGCTATCTGGAAAGTGAGGCTGTGGCATGATGTCCCTTATGCCAGAACGCAGCCAGCAAACGGAGGTGTTGAATGCAGAACCCCAGGCTCTCTGCTTCTCTGCCCTTGGACACCCTTCCTCTGCTTCACCTTATGCTACCTCTCCATATCTGAGCAGAGACCAGAAATCTTAGAAACAAAAGACCCTTTTTGAAGCAGAATAAAAATCCACAGTTGTGAGCTGCATTTTTCTGATTCCCTTTAAGACCATCCTGTTTTTTGCATCTCTGTGTTTTGCCCTCTGGTAGGCTGGGGGTTGATAGAGAGATCTGCGAGTGAAGATGGCGATTTGCAAACCATCCTACTGGGTGTCTAATAAAATGCAAATCGAGACGTGGGGAGAAGAGAAGTTCTCTGCCCTTCTCTTTACAAATAAAGTGTTACGTGCCACTTACGGGGATCAGGAGCACCATGCTGAGGCTGCATCTGCTCTTTCTGACAGCTCCCCAAAGAGCCCTGCTTCTTCTTTTTTGCAAGCCAGCAAGCTGTTCTTGGAGAGTACAAAAAGAAACCTGCTGCAGAAAAAAAAAAAAGTTTATCTGACAAGCAAGAAGAAATTCAAAATCTCCTGAAAAAAATCAAAAGCTAAAATCTATGAGAGCAAAAGCCAAGCTCATGCTCTCACTAAAGGAAGGGTCTTTTCAGTTAGGAATAGGAAGGACGGCATGCTCACTGACCAGAGGGTCCAACTGTGTGAAAGCCTGAGGAGTGACCAGGCTGGAGATGATGGGGGAGCCAGCAGTGCTTGAGGAAGCACCATCCCAGTGAGGTGAATATTACCGTTTTTAAGGAGACCCTAGAAGTTATAGATTTCCTGTACAATCTCCCACTTTTCAAGTTTTCCCAATTAGTATTATTTTGCCAGCCAAACTGAGTGGGGTTCAAAGTTCCCCTTTCAACTGCCAGGATGGAGGAATGCTGGGACAACCTTAAATATCTAAGCTTGGTCTGCAAAAGGGGAAGTCCTCAAGAAGGAAGAGAAAGCCAGAGCATGAAGACACCCAGGGCTGTAGAACTGTAGGGTCCTGGGCTGTGAAATCCTTGCATGTGGGGTGGGGGGGTTAATTACAGCAGAGCTAACCTGTGTTCATTGAAAGTTTATCATGTGCCAGGCCCAGGGCCGAGCTCTTCAAAGGCATCCTCACATCCTGTCCTATCTACTACCTTATGAAACAGGTACATTTCTGATCACCAATTTACAGATGAGAAAACAAGGAGCCAAATGACAGCTAGTAAATGAAAAGTAAGGGGCTCGGGCATCCCTCCCAATGGCATCTAATGGAAACATGTCAAGAGTCCCAAAAATGGTTCATCCCCCCCTCCAATTTCCCTCAACTCCCTTCTCCTCTCCATCTCCCCGTGCAGAAGGGAGTTGAGGGAAATTGGAGGGGGAGATGAACCATGAGAGACTATGGACTCTGAAAAGCAACCTGAGGGTTTTGAAGGGGAAGGGGGTGGGAGGTTGGGGGAGCCAGGTGGTGGGTATTATGGAGGGCACGCATTGCATGGAGCACTGGGTGTGGTGCAAAAACTATGAATTCTGTTACGCTGAAAAGAAATGTAAAAAAAAAAAATGAGTCCCAAAAATGTCAATTTGTAAATGATGAATAAATCCTGGGCGGGAGGGACCTGCTGCTTATAAATTGCTCACATAAGAGATGTTCTGCCCATCATGTTACTAATATTGATGTTTAGATAATGTTAGTATGTTTCATCTTTCATGAATTCTGAGGGGCACGTCTTTGTAAAATCAAAGCTAAATTTGATGGTAACTGGGTACCTCTCTTTCTTTTGCAGCCTTATTATTCAATGGACAAAATCAGATTAAAATTTTAAATTTTAATAAACTAAATAATAACATTATAACATAACATAACATATAAGATAATTTTAACAAAATAAATAATACCATGCTTTCTATCCCCTTGAAACAAAACTGAGTCTTCTCCTGAAAATTATTTTCTAAATTCCTATAGTATGTCTTGTCTATGCCACAGACGTTGACAGTTAAATTCTTTCTTCTGTTCAGCTCACTTCTCCCAACTGGTCTATAATATTTTTGAAAAATAACCAGGAGTCTTGGAAGGAAGAGCCAAGGTATCTGGACTTCAAGAGACAGAGCATGCTTACTGAGGAGACTTGGTAAGGAAGGCTTGAGGGTCAGAGGAAAAGCACAGATAGATATTTTCAAATACTTACTGGTAGCAATTAAATGAGAGACAAGAAAGTGATACATGACTTATTTGAGGGAGCACTACTGCCCGTAGGCAAAAGTCATTAGAAGACAGTTTTCAGTTCAACACATTACTGACTTGAGAGAAGCCGTGCTTATAAAAAATGTAACTGGATGAGACTAGACACTATCTCTGTTGCTAGAAGTTTCCAACGAAGACCTGGAGTGCCTATGGAATAGGAGGTTCCAGTTCTGCGGGAAGTTAAACAAGAAGGCCACAGGCATTTCAAAATTTTTATTATCTATTTCAGAAAACTAATTTTTTTTATTATGCAATGTGAGTGCACAATAATTGTTTAAAGATAGATCATACAGGGGTATAGAATATATGCATGGTTTAAAGAAAGGTAAAAAAATGATCTGGGCGCCAACTACCAACTAAGAAATAAAATGTTACCAGTGCCTTAGAAGCCTCTTCTATGTTCTTTTTTAATCATATCCCCTTACTCTCTCACAAAGGCAACCAATATCCTGAATTTTGCCTTCATCCTTTGATCATCCTATAGTTTTTCCACATATGTGTTTACTCCCAAATACATATTGTTTAATTGTGCCTCACTTGGAACATTCTATAAATGAACTTTATGAAAACAGCATGTCTTCTTCTGTCTTGCTTTTTCCACCAAACATATGATATTGTAGATATCTACTATGTTGAAGTATCTGGAGTTCATTTATTTTCATTAAATGACTAGCAGAATTTGTCTTTACTTTCTACTGTTGATGAACATATGTTACATTCCTGTTTTTTTGATCCTATGGATTATGCTGTTCTGAATATTCTTGATGGGCACACATGCAATAATTTCTCTAGGATTCATTCTTAGGAGGATATAAATGGCTGGTTTATTAGGGGGAAATGTGGGTTCAACTTTACTACATGTGGTAGGATGCTTCTAAAAGGTGACCTTGGAATATGCAATATGTTCTTAGATTTAACATGAAAAGCACAAGCTAAAAAGTAAAAATAGATAAACTGGATGTCATCAAATTAAAAACTTTTTTGCATCAAAGGACAGCATCAACTAAGTGAAAAGACAATGTGGGTTGTAGAGAATGGGAGAAAACACTTACAAATAATATATCTGACAAGGAATTTATATGCATAACATATAAAGAACTATTATAACTCAATAATTAAAAGACAAATAATTAAATTAAAAATGGGCAAAGAAGGGGACCCTGGGTGACACAGCCAGTTAAGTGTCCAATTTTGGCTCAGGTCATGATCTCAGGGTCATGAGATCAAGCTCTGCATTGGGCTCTGTGCTCAGCTCCCAAGTCGGCTTTTCCCTCTCCCTGCTCCTACCCCCACTCTCTCTCTCTTTCAAATAAATAAGAAAAATATCTTTATTTTTTTAAAAAAATGGGTGGGTGCCTGGGTGGCTCAGTTGGTTATGCATCTGCCTTCAGCTCAGGTCATGATCCTGGGGTCCTTGTATAGAGCACTGTAACAGGCTCCCTGCTTGGTGGGTGGCTTTTCCTTCTGCCCCTCCCCCCCCTTATGCTCTCACTCTTGCTCTCTTTCTCTCTTTCAAATAAATAAAATATGAAACAAAAATGGTGGGCAAAGGACCTAAGGAGAAAAATCTATTTCTCCAAATAAGATATACAAGGTGGGGGGGGGTTGTGGCGCTGGCTGGCTCAGTCAGTTGAGGGACTGTCTTCAGTCAGGTCATGATCCCAGGGTCCTCGGAACGAGCCCCATATTGGGCTCCCTGCTCAGCAGGGAGTCTGCTTCTCCCTCTCCCTCTGCCTGCCCCTCTGCCTACTTGTGCTTTCTCTCTCTATCCCTATGTCAAATAAAGAAATAAAATCTTTAAAAAAAAAGATATACAATAGGAACATGGAAAGATATTCAACATTGTTAGTCATGATGGAAATACAAATCAAAACCACTATGAGATACCATTTCATACCCACTAGGATGGCTATCATCAAAAAGACAGGCAATAACATAGTAACAGATAATCGTAAGTATTGATAAAGATGTGGGGAAACTGGAACCCTCATACATTGTTGGTGGGAATGTAAAATGATACAGGGGCTATGGAAAACAGGTTTGCATTTCCTTAAAAGTTTAACATAGAGTTACCATATAACCCAAAAATTCCATTCCTAAGTAGGTATATATATATATATATATATATATATACACACACACACACATATTTAGACACATATATATAAAACCTTGTATACATATGTGTATGACAGTATTATTTATAACAGCAAAAACCAGAAGCAGTCTAAGTGTCCGATTGACAAATGTATAAACAAACAGGGTATACCCCATGGGATATTAAGCAATAAAAAAAATCAAGTACTGATAAATGTTACAACATAGATGAACCTTGAAAATTATCATGCTAAGTGAAATAAGCCAGTCACAAAGACCATAGACTGTGGGACTACATTTATGGGAAATGTCTAGAACAGGCAAATCCATAGAAACAGAAAGTGTATCAATGTTGTTTTGGGGGCTGGGGGTGATGAAGGGCAAGAAAGAGCGACTGCTGATGAAGACGGGATTCCTTTTATTTTTTAAGACTTTATTTTTTTAGAGTAGTTTTAAGTCCACAGTAAAATTAAAAAGATAGAGGTTTCCCATAAACTCCCTGCCCCCACCCATGCATAGCTTGCCCCATGATAAGCACCCCCCAGCAGAATGATTTGCTTGTTACAACAGATGAAGCATATCATTAACACCTCCAATCCATAGTTTACACTAGGGTTCACCCTTGGCATTGTACATTCTATGGATTTGTACAAATGTATGATGACCTATAGCCACCATTATAGAATCATAGAGTATTTTCACTGCCCTCAAAATGCTATGTTTGTCTATTCCTTCCTTCCTCTTTGCCACCCACTCAACCTGTAGAAACCACTGATCTTCTTATCTCTCTAGTTTTGCCTTTTCCAGAATGTCATATAGTTGAAACCATACACTGCATAGCCTTTTAAGACTGGCCTCTTGCACAAGATGTACTTAAATTTCCTCCATGTCTTTTTATGGTTGGATGGCTCATTGCTTTTCAGTGTTGAATAATATTCCATTATCTGGGTGCGCCACAGTTCATATATCCTTTCACCTACTAAACGACATCTTTGTTGCTTCCACGTTTGGGCAATTAAATGAATGAAGCTGCTATAAACATCCACGTGCAAGTTTTTGTGTGGATGTATTTTCAACTCCTTTGGGAAAGCACCAAGGAACAAAATCACTGGACCATATGGTAAGAATATGTTGAGTTTTATAAGAAATCACCAAAATGTTCTCCAAAGTGGCCATACCATTTTCTTTTCCCACCAGCAACCAATGAGAGTGCTCAAGGTTCATATCCTCACCAGCATTTGGTGTTGACAGCGTTCTGGATTTTGGCCATTTTAATAGGTATAGTGTTATCTCATCACTGTTTTAATCTGTGTTTCCCTGATGACATAGACATAGAGCATCTTTGCAGAGGCCAGGTGTCTGTTAGATTCTTTGACCTATTTTTTTTAAGATTTTATTTATTTATTTGACAAACAGAGATCACAAGTAGGCAGAGAGGCAGACAGAGAGAGAGGAAGGGAAGCAGGCTCCCTGCTGAGCAGAGAGCCCGATGCGGGGCTCGATCCCAGGACCCCGGGATCATGACCTGAGCCGAAGGCAGAGGCTTTAACCCACTGAGCCACCCAGGTGCCCCTCTTTGACCTATTTTTAAGTCAAGTTTTTTGTTTTCTTACTGTTGAGTTTTAACAGTTCATTGTAAATACTGATTTTTATGGTTGGCTTTTTCTTTCATTTTTGCAAAGATTTTCTCCCAGACTGTGATTTGTCTTCTCATTCTGTTGACATCATCTTTCATAGAGGAGAAGTTAAAATTTTAATTAGTCCTGCTTATCAGTTGTTGCTTTCTTGGATCGTGCCTTTGATGTTATATCTAGAGTCATCACCAAACCCAAAGTCACCCAGTTTTCTCCAGTGCTGTCTTCTAACAGTTCTATAGTTTTGCGTTTTATATCTAGGTCTATGATCCATTTTGAGTTAATATTTGTGAAGGGTGTAAGGTCTGTTGTGCCTAGATTTTTTTTGTTTTTGCATGTGGATATCCATCTGTTCCCAAACCATTGGTTGAAAAGACTAATCGTTGCCCTATTGTATTATCTTTGCTCTTTCGTCAAAGATCTGTTGCCGTATTTGTGATGGGGTTCCTTTTCAAGGTAATGAAAATGTTTCAAAATTAAATGATAATGTTGATTGCACAAATGTGTGGATATAAAAACCAATGAACTGATACTTTAAATAGAAGAATTTTATGGTATGTGAATTATAACTCAATAAAGCCATTAAGAAAACAACAACATGTCTTCTGTCTCGGGTCCCCTTCTAGCCATCTCTCACTTGCTCACTCTGCTGAAACCAGCTATAACTTGAGCTGCATTATGGAGAGACCCAAGAGGCAAGGAACTGTTAGAGGCCTCGGGCTAGAGACAGCAAAGAGCACCCACTGGTGCAATAATACACAAGGACTGAATCTTGCCAACAACTCCATGAATAAGCTTGGAAGTGAATCCTTCCGGTAGTCAAGCTTTGTGATCAGACCAGAGCCTAAGCCAACACCTGGATAAAAGCTTTACATGAGGGACGCCTGGGTGGCTCAGTTGGTTGGACGACTGCCTTCGGCTCAGGTCACGATCCCGGAGACCCGGGATTGAGTCCCGCATCAGGCTCCCAGCTCCACGGGGAGTCTGCTTCTCCCTCTGACCTTCTCCTCGCTCATGCTCTCTCACTGCCTCTCTCTCAAATAAATAAATAAAATCTTTAAAAAAAAAAAAAAAAAGCTTTACATGAGACCTTGAGATAAAAGACCCAGCAAAGTCCTGCCAGGATTTCTGACCCAGAGAAATTATGGATAATAAGTGTGATTTTAAGCCACTAAGTTTTACAGTAATGGGTTACACAACAGTAAAGAATAAACACACTGGGTGACACCAAAGCATGACAGTGGTAATAATTCAGACCTCCACCAGCGGTGAATCAAAGTCCCCACCTCCCCCCAATGCCCTCACCGTCACTGAGTTGTTTGATTTCTAAATGTTTACCAATTGGGCAAGTGTGAAATGATATCTCAGTGATATTTTATTTTGCATTTCCTAGCTCACTAATGAGACTGAGCATCTTTTCATATGTTTATAGGATATTCAAAAACAGCTTCTATGAAACATCTGTTTTTGTCTTTTGGGCATTATTCTACCTTTCCCTAGCTTCTTTTTATGATCAGAGCAGTTTTCAAATATATTGTAGATACTAATCCTTTGTCAGTTATATGTGATGTAAATTCTCCCAATCTGTGGCTTGCTTTTCATTCCTTATGGTGTCTTTCAGTGAGAAGAACTGTAAACAAATTTAATATACTCAAATTCATTTATCCTTTCCTTTATGTTGAGCACTTTCTGCGGCTTAAGAAATCCTTTCCTGCCTTGAAATCATAAGAATATCTTCCTACATTTTCTCCTAGATAGTTTATAGTTTGGCTTTTCATATTCTAATTTATTTCATCTTTAAGAAAGTTATGGCTACTATCATAGGGGTAGAATTTCTCATCAAAGGCTTTTTCCTCATATTTTTCTGATTTTCTTCCTAGAAGAATGGTCTTCTTAACTTTGCATCATCACCAGCGTTTCTAGCTGTCTCTCCTTCCCTCCACCTTTCTAAACCCTCCCGTTAAACAGCCTAATGACCCATTTAGAAAAGGTTGAATAAATAAGTTCTGGTACATCCCTGCAATGGGGATGCTGTGGCTTTTAAAGAATGAAAGAGAACTCTATGCCAGAATGGAAGAACGTATGATAAAAGTTGCCAACGGTACAGCTACAAGTGTGTGACAGTGGCATTCCCATGAAGAACTGTGGCGTCAATGTCAAATTTAGCAGGGACCATCTCAAAGATAGGACACAAGGGAGATTATAGGTTTTTCCTATCTAAATCTATAATGCCTGATGTTTTTTGTAACGAGCATGTATCACTCTTACAATATGGGGAAAATAAAACACGAGGCACAAAAGAAACCCTCCTACCCATGATGTATTTGATGAATACTGGTAATGTGGGGACCACATCAGGCATTGGGGGAAACAACAAAGACAAGGTGGTCCCCAGCTTTGCAGAAATCACTTTACCTGACTTCCTTCCAATTCACATCTCTTCTGTCATGCCTGTCCTAACTGTTCCACTGGGTTTCCCCTTCTCTGTGCTCCTAAACGACTTACACCCTTGTCCACTCACTTTAGCTCATAATGAGAGGTTACCTAATGTTAGTCACTGTTTCTTCCTATACAAACCTCATTCCCTGAACAAATGAAGTAAGGCTTCCTTAAGACAAACACCCTTTTTCACATGCCAAGCTCTCCCCCAGCCACCATCAAAGAGTAGAGAAAAAGTCAGCAGGTACTCAATAGACATTAGCTGAGTGACCTGGACAGAGGTAGAAGCTGGAGTAAGCCTTTTGGGAAAAATCGAATTTCATATTTTCATTTAAAAAAACAGGAATAATCTTGACTCATATTGCACTCTGAGGGGAAAAAAATCAATATCCTGCACAAGCAAAATAGAGCAATTGTCATTATGTAACTATTAGAATACTGTAGAGGTATCAGTCGATTGGCTGCACGCTTGTTATCCACTTTGTGGATTATCTGTGGCCACACTGATATCCTCAATTGGTTGCCCCCTCTGCTGCCTGCAGCCTTCTGCTCGGATGCAACACTGGTGGATGCCCAGGGAACACAGACTAATTTAAACATCAGCTTAGAGGAAAATGTAATTAGAAAAATAAATCTGCTGCGAAGCTCCCACACAGTCTCTGTTCAAACCAAGAGATAATAGCATTATCGTGCCTTGTTTTAAGTGATCCAAGATCCTGCTTACCACAATAACCATGAATAGTCATAATTTTCTTATAGGAAATATATCTTTGCTGTAAGAATAGATCATTTCCCTTATAAGTTGAAACATACCATAACTAAGCAAACCACATGACCCAACAATCTTACTCCAGTTTCACTTGGTATTTTCCCAGATGAAAGAAAAACACACAAAGACCTGTACACACATGTTGATAATGGTTTTACCCATAATTGCCCCAAACTAAGAACAAATGTCCTTCCACTGGCCAAGAGATAAACTGTGGTGTCGCTATATGATGGCACAGCCCTCAGCAGCAAGACAGGCAAATTACTGATACCAGCTTCAACAGAGATAAAATTCAGATGCGTTGCACCAGGGGAAAGAAGCCAGACATGAGCACATCTGTATACTCTCTGATCTCATCTGTAGGACACTCTGGAAAAGGCAACATCACAGAGACAAAAAAAAAAAAAAAAATGGACACGTGGTGTGCTCGGGGCTTCAGATGGAGGAAGGATTAGGCACAAAGGAGCAAAAGGAAGTATTCTGAGGTGATGAGGATGTTCCAATTCTTGAATGTAGGGGTGATTACACAATTGTAAGCATTTCTCCAAACTCCTAGAACTGTACTCTGGCAAGGAAGAGTTTCACTGTAGGTGAATGATACCTCAGTATGCCTGAATAAAAACCAGTTCAGCACTCCCTAAATCTCGGTTTTTTCCTTCCTTCCACAGAGCCCCTGGAGTGAGGAGTCTTCCTTCCAGCTGTGATTGGTCCATGTTCTTGAGAGTCATGGAGGTGTAAACCCCACCACCTCCATTTGCAAACGCTGTTACCATGGTTTTCAAGCTACTCACCAAGCTTCATCATCTAGCATTTAGGAAGATTCATCTAGCCAGAGCTTCATTTCTAATGCACTTGTATTTTCGTAACTTGAAAAAAATTTCATTCAGGGGTTTTCATTTGCATCAGGCATTGAGTTGGATAAAGTAGCTTAAATTAGCAGAAGAATCACACACCTGTGCCAAATTTTCCTATCAACCACCTCAAAGACTCAGAGGCAGGCAAGAATTCAGATCCCAAAATGATCTCGCATTTCATCCTGCACAGTGGCATGAAGGAAATAAACCATGCTAAAAGAAATTAAATAAAAAATAAAAATAAAATCAAAGAGGTGGCATTTATGGTTCTCCACTTATATCCGATCGTGTAGCAACTCTCAGAACACAAAGCATAGTTCAAGTTAGTGATGGACAGGGATCAAAACCAATCCTAATTGTCTTCTGTTATATCCAGCTAATGAAAGGACACGTCCTTTGAAGCATTCAGTAATATGCCCCATGATTTGTGTATCAGAACACTTTTCGAATGAAATTTCACCCAATAGTTACAAGCACCAGGGAGGGGCCAGCACCTGTACTAGACCCAATGTGATACATAAAGATGAAGAAAACTGTAGGCCCTAACTTTAATGAAACTGAAATTTAGCAGGAGACATTGGCATGTGTGTTGTCTCTTCCAGTCGATCAATGGGCTTCCTCAAATGTGGGGCGACAATCGGGTAGCAGCCGATGAGTGGTGAAAGGGTGCATCCCAAAGGAAATAGAAGTCTCTTGAATACATTGCCAAGGAACAGTGTGGGCAGGACAGCAAAGGAAAGATAACCACGAGGCCGTGGGTAGGGGCTGTATTTAGAGCAGGAAGGGGAGGAGGATGGGGATGTATGGGATTCTCCCTTTTTTGTTAACCGTGCATGGTTGTAAGTAGCCCACTTGTCAGTTAGGGCCTATGGATGTTTTGAGGTGGGTCGCCTGATGTTGTCTGTATTCAGCCAGTGGGTTGGGGTCACTTTCGGCCCTTCCGCCTTGACCAAGTTTCCATTTCTCAAGCCTGTAGTCTAAAAGCACCCTCTGCAGCACAGACACACTGTAAGGTGCAATCAGTGTTATAATAATATGAGGTCACCAAAGACAGATGAATTTCGATGAAGGAACCAGGAAGGCTTCAAGAAGGAGGTGGTACCTAGTCTAGGTAGGACTTCACAGATGGTTATGGAGACGAGCACTACTCTGTGAATGGGAAACGGCGTGAACAGAAAGGGGTAGTGTGTAACTGGAGAGGGAATGAGTTGGGTGGAGCTGAAGATGAAAAGTAGAAGGCAGGGAAATACCCTGCAGACATGGTAGAGGATATGGCTTCTGGGACAAGGGTGTGGACTGAAGAGCAGCAGGCTCAGGACCAGCTTTATGGGGTGGGCGTAAGCCATAGTCCCGGAAGTCGGAAGAAAGGAGAGATGAAAAGTCAGTTCTAAGTCTTGGATGCAGTCCCAGGCTCAGAGCTGAGACTTGTCTTGCATGCAGTGGGTGACCATACAACAGCCATTTTTCTCTTTTCTTTGCTGACACAACCCTGATTTTCTTTGGTCAGTTGTCTGTCAAACTTCAGGAGATGAATGGTCTTAGATAGCCATTTTCAAAGTGTGGCCCACAGACCCTTGGGGGTCCCTGAGACCCTTCTGGAAGTCTTCAAGGAATAAACTATTTTCATAAGAACACAGAGGCACTGTTTACTTTTGTGCAAAAGTACCCTAGAATGAGTCAAGGCAGGGGCACCAAATTGGATCGGTGGTCATGTGTTGCCAAAAGTAAAGCTGGTTGCACTTGAAAGTGTCCCTGGTGGAGCACTGAAAATTACTAATAAATTATTAACTCTATTACATCTTGGCCTTTGAATATACATGTAAATACACTGTGTGATGGAATGAGAGGTGCACAGGAAGCATTTCAGGCCATGCTGAAGGACTAGGTCTCAAGGAAAGGCAATTTGCTCAACTGCCTGAGTTATAGGCTGAGCTAACCGCATTTTGTCACGGAACATCACTCCTACTTAAAAGAACAACTGGAAAATCATGGTTTTTCAGACTCACGTATATTAGGCAGACATTAGGAACCTTAACGCTTCAAGTAAAACAACTAATGGCCATTTGCTGCCAATGATAAAATATGAGATTTCAAGTGAAATTTGGAATTTTGGAAAATTCGTATGGGCCACTGAGTGCTTGATCATATCCCAATATGTAAAGAGTTTTGTGATGAAATCAATGGTGATATTGATTTTTAAATTAATTTTTAATTTAAATTCAATTAATTGGCATACAATGTATTACTGGTTTCAGACGTAGAGGTCAGTGATTCAGCAGTCTTATATAATACCCAGTGCTCATTACATCACATGCCATCCTTAATGTCTACACCCAGTTATCCCATGCCCCAACCTTCTTCCCCCACAGTAACCTCAGTTTGTTTTTTATGATTAAGGGTCTCTTATGGTTTGTCTCCCTCTCTGGTTTTGTCTTGTCTTATTTTTTCTTCTCTTCCCCTAAGATCCTCTGTTTTCTTCCTTATATTCCACATATCAGCGAGGTCATATGATAATTGTCTTTCTCTGATTTACTTATTTTGCTTAGCATAATACCCTCTAGTTCCATCCACATTGTTGCAAATGGCAAGATTTCATTTTTTTTTTTGATGGTTGAGTAGTGTTCCATTGTGTGTGTGTGTGTGTGTGTGTGTATTTGTATACACACACACACACACACACCACATTTTCTTTACCCATTCATCTGTTGATGGACATCTAGGCTCTTTCCATAGTTTGGCTATTATGGACATTGCTGCAATAAACATTGGGGTACAGGGACGCCTGGGTGGCTCAGTTGGTTGGACGACTGCCTTCGGCTCAGGTCATGATCCCGGAGACCCGGGATCGAGTCCCGCATCAGGCTCCCAGCTCCACAGGGAGTCTGCTTCTCTCTCTGACCTTCTCCCCGATCATGCTCTCTCTCAAATAAATAAATAAAATCTTAAAAAAAATAAAAAAAATAAACATTGGGGTACAGATGCCCCTTTGGATCACTACATCTGTATCTTTGGGGTAAATACCCAGTAATGCAATTGCTGGGTCATAGGGTAGCTCTATTTTCAACTTTTTGAGGAGCCTCCATGCTGTTTCCCAGAATGGTGCACCGGCTTGCATTCCCACCAACAGTGTAAGAGGATTCCCTTTCCTCCACATCCTTGCCAACATCTGTCATTTCCTGACTTGTTAATTTTAGCCATTCTGACCAATGTGAGGTGGTATCTCATTGTGGTTTTGATTTGTATCTCCCCAATGATAAGTGATGTGGAGCATTTTTTCATCTGTCTGTTGGCCATTCTATGTCTTCTTTGGAGAAATGTCTGTTCATGTCTTCTGCCATTTATGACTGGATTATTTATTTTGGGGGTGTCAGGTTTGGTAAGTTTTTTTATATATCTTGGGGACTAGCCCTTTATCTGATATGTCATTTGCAAATATCTTCTCCCTTTCTGTCAGATGTCTTTTTATTTTGTCGACTGTTTACTATGCAAAAGCGTTTTGCCTTGATGAAGTTCTAATAGTTCATTTTTGCCTTTGAAGAAATGTCTATCAAGAAGTTGCTATGGCTGAGGTCACAGAGGTTGCTGCCTGTGTTCTCCTCTAGGATTTTGATGGATTCTTGTCTCACATTTCAGCCATTTTCAGTCTAATTTTGTGTATAATGTAAGGAAATGGTCCAGTTTCATTCTTCTGCATGTGGCTGTCCAATTTTCCCACCACCATTTGTGGAAGAGACTGTCTTTTTTCCATTGGATATTCTTTCCTGCTTTCTTGAAGATTAGTTGACCATTTCTGGGTCCTCTATTCTGTTCCACTGATCTATGTGTCTGTATTTGTGCCAGTACTATATTGTCCTGATAATTACAGCTTTGTAATGAGTTTGAAGTCCAGAACTGTGATGCCACCAGTTTTGGTTTTCTTCTTGAACACTCCTTTGGCTATTCAGGGTCTTTTCTGGCTCCATACAAATTTTAGGAAACTCTATGAAAAAAGTTGATGGTATTTTGACAGGGATTGCATTGGATGTGTAGATTGCTCTAGGTAGCATAGACATTTTCACAGTATCTATTCTTTCAGTCCATGAGCATGAAACATTTTTCCATTTCTTTGTGTCTTCCTCAATTTCTTTCATGAGTGTTCTATAGTTTTCTGAGTACAGATGCTTTGTCTCTTTGTATAGGTTTATTCCTAGGTATCTTATGGTTTTGGATATAGCTGTAATTGGGATCGACTCCTTAATTTCTCTTTCTGTCTCGTTGTTAGTGTATACAAATGCAATGGATTTCTATGCATTGATTTTATAACTTGCCATTTTGCTGAATTCCTGTATGAGTTCTAGCAATTTGGGGTGGAATCTTTTAGGTTTTCCACATAGAGTATCATGTCATCTGCAAAGGGAGAGTTTGACATTTGGGGAACCCCACTGATCAATTGGGAGAGACAACACACATGCCAATTTCTCCTGCTAAATTTCAGTTTCATTAAAGTTAGGGCCTACAGCTTTCTTCATCTTTATGTATCACATTGTGTCTAGTACAGGTGCTGGCCCCTCGCTGGTACTTGTAACTATTGGGTGAAATTTCATCCGCGAAGTGTTCTGATACACAGAGCATGGGGCATATTACTGAATGCCTCAAAGGATGTGTCCTTTCATTGGCTGGACATGACAGAAGACAATTAGGATTGGTTTTGATCCATGTCCATCACTAACTTGAAGTATTCTTTGTGTTCTGAGAGTTGCTGCACGATTGGATGTAAGTGGAGAACCATAAATGCCACCTCTTTGATTTTATTTTTATTTTTTTAATTTCTTTTAACATGGTCTTGCCCTAATCTGCTTTCAGGATTTTCTCTTTGTCTCTGAGATTTGCAAGTTTCACTATTATATGTCAGGGTGTTGGCCTAGTTTTACTGATTTGGGAGAGGGATTCTCTGTGCCTTCTGGATTTTGATGCCTTTTCCTTCCCCAGATTAGGTAAATTCTCCGGTATAACTTTCTCCAATATACCTTCTGCCCTTCTCTCTTTCTTCTTCTTCTGGGATCCCAATTATTCTAATATTGTTCCGTTTTATGATATCATTTATCTCTCAAATTCTCCCCTCATGATCCAGTAGTTGTTTATGTCGCTTTTTCTCAGCTTCTTTATTCTCCATCATTTGGTCTTCTATATCACTAATTCTCTCTTCTGCCTCATTTATCCTAGCAGTAAGAGCCTCCATTTTTTATTGCATCTCATTAATAACCTTTTTGATTTTGACTTGGTTAGGTTTTAGTTCTTTTATTCTCTAGTGTCTTCAATGCTTTTCTGAACCCCAGTTCACATCTTTATAATCGTTATTCTGAAGTCAAGTTCCAACACCTTACTATGTCCATACTGATTAGGTCTCCGGCAGTCAGTACTGCCTTTTCTTCTCCTTTTTGAGGTGAGTTTTTCCTTCTTGTCATTCCATCCACAGAAGAACAGATGAACAAGAGAACAAAATACGAAAATGGCAACAACAACCCCAGAGAAATACACACTAAACAAATCAGAAGTGACATGAAATGAAAAATAAAAATAAATTACAAAAAAAAGAAAAAAGAGAATATAATCAGACAGGTGAACAGAATAGAGCAATACACTGGATCCTGTGTTTGTTTTGGTATATTTGTTAGAAAACTAGATCCCAAAATTGTAAGGAAATAAAAATGAAAATTAAAAGAAAAAAGAAAAACGACAACAACAACAACAAGGAAGGGATATAGACACTTGAACAGAACATATCCTAAGTGTATTTTGGTTGGTTAGAAGAAACTACATTTCAAAATTGGAAAGAAAAACTCATATATATACAAAAATAAAATTAACTACATTGAAAGGAGAGAATGTAACTGTAAAGATGAGAATTTAAAAAGACTTTAACTGGGACGCCTGGGTGGCTCAGTTGGTTAAGCAGCTGCCTTCGGCTCAGGTCATGATCCCAGCGTCCTGGGATCGAGTCCCACATCGGGCTCCTTGGCTCAGCAGGGAGCCTGCTTCTCCCTCTGCCTCTGCCTGCCACTCTGTCTGCCTGTGCTCGCTCTCTT
>PISX010007757.1:76266-86989 GCA_004024625.1 Mellivora capensis
AAAAAAAAAAAAAAAGGAAGAAGAAAAAAAAGAGAATATGATCAGACAGGTGAATTGAACAGATCCATACACTAGATTTGGGGCGTATTTTGGTCTGATAAAAATCACTTTATCCCAAAATAGTAAGGAAAGAAAAACTTACACATATATAAAAATAAAATTAAATACAATGAAGAAATAGAATATAACTGTAAAAATGAAAATTAAAAAATGATTTTTTTTAAAGTTGATAAAATAAGAAATTGGTTGAAAAAGGAAAGGGAGAAAAGTTTAAAAAAATTAACATTGAAAGACTAAAGATTCCTGGGGGAAAAGCCATGAAGTCTATGTGGTGTATTCCTCTAGTACTGGAGTTTTGCAGTTCTCATTGAAATGGTAAACTTGGTCTTGGCAGGATGTTCTTGCTGATATTCTGGGGGAAGAGCCCGTTGCTCTTATTTGCTTTGATTCTCAAGAGTATCTGCCCAGGGTGGAATTGCACTGCCCTTGCCAGGGGACCAGGCTAAGTAAGCTGCTCCTTTGCTCTATGTGGCTCTCGTTCCATGAAGGCTTTCCTCCCACCTTTAGAGGATGAGAAAGGAAATGGCGGCCTCCCAGTCTCTTGTCCCGGAACTGAAAGCTCAGGATGCACTCCTCAGTGCACCCTTAGAGAAAAGCAGTCAATCACTCCAGTATCCCTGGTCTCTGTCCACACTTTGTGCCACACTTTGTGATGGAATATTTCTATTTCAGGCATACGACCCTGTTTGGAGCCTCTAAACCTTGCAGACTCCTGTGGTGTGCTCCCAGACCACTCTTCCAGGGGGAGTTAAGGAGGTCTCTCCAGTTCTTGTTGGGCCCCTGCTCAGGGAGTGGTTGGCCAATGGGCCCCAGTTGGTGGTTTATGGCCACCTCGAGCTGAAAACCCATTGCTGCACTCACTGATTGCAGCCCCCTGCCCTGCTCCAGTATCTGGGAGCTCTGCTGCACTCAGGCACCCCCAGTCTTCCTGTGATTCTGGGGATCTGAGACGACACTGACCCATCTAGGTCTCCCCCCACTCAGCCAGGACATCCCACACTGGAGCAGAGTTCTGAAAGTTCTGATTGTGCGCTCTGCCGCTATATCACTTTCCAGAGCCAGCTTATGGAGGCTCCCTCCCCCTGTAGTTTATCTTCCACAGTACATCCCCTCAGGTTCATATCTTCACACCTCCTACCTTGCAGAAAGTGGTCACTTTTCTATTTGTAGAGTCCCAGCTATTCTTTTCTTAGATCTCTGGTTGAGTTCACAGGTGTTCAGGATGATTTGACAGCTAACTGAATTCCTGGTATCAGACAAAGCTAAAATCTCCTACTCCTCTGCCATCTTGGCCAGACCTCCGAACATGATTTTTTATATTGCATAATGAAGTACGGAAGATCTGCATAACTCACTGAGCCAGTGCTTTCCAAATGACCTACACATGATGTTACAAAGTCATATATGGATAAAAGTTCCCTACAAATTATAGAAGAGACCAATGTATTTTAAAGAAACAGAGTACAAGATATTTATTGATATATTTTTAGATTTCATGATGAAATGAACCTTAAGATACTACCATTTGGTGAGTTTGAGTAGTGTCAAAAAAATTCATCATGATATCTAAAAAGGCTTTTCAAATAACCTAATTTTTCCAACTACATATTGTGTGAAGCTAGATTTTCTTCACATACAACAATCAAATCAACAAATCACAACAGATTGAATAGAAAGAGATATGAGTATCCAGGTGTCTTCTGATAAGCCAGACATTAAAAAGATTTATAAAAGCGTGAAACAGTGTCACTCTCCTTGCTAATTTTTTTGTTTTGAAAAGGTTATTTTCAATAAAACTATTTGAATACTGATATGTATTGTTTCTTGTTATTTTTAATAAGTTGATAAATATTTTAAAAACTTACCAGTTTTAATTTCCAATATGGTTAAGTGTTAATAGAGATAACAAAGCTCTCTGGGGTCAATAGGTTCAGAGTGAAAACGGGTCATGAGACCAAAAAAGTTTGAGAACCATTCTTCTAAGCCAGTCAAGGTAACCCTACTTTCCTTTGCCATATACTCACTGTCCCAGCTTCCCTGGAGGGTGAGGGTGATGGGATGGCCTAGTTCTAACTAATGAGTTGAAAATAGAGTCTGCTGGGGTTGTCTAGGAAAGATTTTCCTTCCTGAAAATAAAAGAACAGTAGAAAGAAAAAGCCCTTTGCTATTCCTCTTTTGTTTCCTGCTTTGGGTGCTTTTCTATGAAGACGTGACGCTTGGGGCTATTGCAGCCAACTTTCAATACATTGATGATTCACTGAAGTTAGCAGAGAGAAAATATCAAAGGAGACTAGTCCTTTGGGACATCACTGAGCACTGGTAAAGGCAGCTTTGAGATTTCTTATAAAGCAAACAATAAGGACTTTAACCTGTTTAAACCACCTTTAACTAATCTTTCCCTCTGGGAATACTGTGATAATTAAATGAGATCATCCAAGTAAGGTTCCGAAAACAATGCTTGACTCACAGTAAGCACTCAAAAACCGTTAATGATTATTATAGGTTTGTTGCGAATAAGGTAATGTATATAAAGTGTTTAGCCAAGTTCCTACTTGCATAAAAAACTATTTGTGAGAAATATTTCTCAATGATACATGTGTACGCTTGAGCTCATACTGTCTTATTATTCTTTTCCTGGTTGAAACAGGTTGTATAACTAGGTAGTTTAACCTCTATTATTGTAGCAAAAAAAAGTAATCAATGTTTCTTGATGGAAAAACAGAACTTCTAAGGAATTCACATTAAATTTCATTTGCAGTTGTCATATTCCGAAAGGCAAGAAGCTTCCAAACCATGCAATTACCTATAATTTCAGTGAACATGCAGTTGTTTTTTATCTGGAACACTGTTATTTTGAGATGTCAGTAGGCACTAAGCTTACATGCATAGATAGATGATAACCACAGGAAAATCTCGAACACAAACTAACATCGAGAAATCTGAAATAAATATAAGAGCATTTTTCAGGCACCCAAAGATAATAGAGGAGGAGGAAAATACAAATGGCAGGAACCCAAATTAATATTAGTTCAAGAGAAAAAAAAAAATGGGTGTTAACCAATCTCTATTCCGAGTTGAGTCATGTGGCTGCCTCCCAAAAGCTATGAATATTATCTTAAGACTATATTGGTAAACTTATAGTATCTAGAGGGACAGATTTAGAAGTCTGTGTTTATATTAGCCCCACTACTAAAAATTCTACATTCCAGGGGCACCTGTCATTGGGTATCTGCCTCAGTCGTCGGGTATCTGATCTTGGGATCGAGCCTCACATCAGGCGCCCTGCTCGGCAGGAAGCCTGCTTCTGCTTCTCCCTCTCCCACTCAGCCCGCTTGTGTTTCCTCTCTCACTGGGTCTCTCTCTGTCATATAAATAAATAAAATCTTTTTTTTAAAAAAGTGCTACATTCCAGTCTCTTCCTACAAAGAAATTTTACTGACTCAAGGACGTTTAGGTCCATAATACTTACCCTTTTCTAGGTTGACCCCCTTTGACGACCTGTTGACCCCCTGCCATAAGAAAGTTTTCACCAGGGCCAGTATAAGGGCCCAACTATGTCTAACTTGGATTAAGACAATATGGGTTTGAGGGGCGCCTGGGTGGCTCAGTGGGTTAAGCCTCTGCCTTCGGCTCAGGTCATGGTCTCAGGGTCCTGGGATCGAGCCCCGCATCGGGCTCTCTGCTCGGCGGGGAGCCTGCTTCCCCCTCTCTCTCTGGCTGTCTCTCTGCCTACTTGTGGTCTCTGTCTGTCAGATAAATGAATAAAATCTTTAAAAAAAAGAAGACAATATGGGTTTGAAAGCTGGCTCTGCCATTTACTGACAGCATAACTGCGACTTGCTCTTTAGTCAATACACTATTTTGTGTTTAATTTTAGGAGGTTCATTTATATTCTGCTCCAAACCCATCCAAAGACCCTCTACTTAAAAGCTTATCCATTTACCCTCCCAGTTAGGGTGACCAACCAACCTGGTTTCCTCAGGGCTGAAGAGATTCTGGAATAAGGGTCTTTAGGTGCTAAAACTGAAAGAGTTCTAGGCAAACTGGGATGAGCTGATTACCATACTCCCAGATGAAAGACAAGAAAGTAGTCAAAGGCTACCCTTATAAAGGTATTTTTGCATTGCATTTTTAAAAAGATTTTCTCTATTTATCTGAGAGAGAGTGAGAGAGAGAGAGCGAGAACATGAGTTGGGGGGGAGGGGAGGCAGTGAGAGAGGGAGGAACAGGCTCCCTGCTGAGCAGGAAGCCCAACATGGGAGTCCATCCCAGGATTCCTGGATCATGATCTGTGCCAAAGGCAGATGCTTAACAATTGAGCCACCCAGGTGCCCCATCACTGTGTTGATCTTCCATTGGTACCTCTGTAGGAATGATAAAGAAAGGGAATAGGGGCTAAGAGACTAGAATCCACTCTACAGCCAGTTTGATAGAAGCTCCTATAACAGAAAGAGTGAATATGGGGAGTTACCCAGATGAGAAGTCTAGGGATTGGGATCAACCATCAGGAGGGAAGAGGAAATCCCAGGGTGGCTTACCTGGGCCTAAACCTAACAATGAGTTCTGGAGCTCAGTAACAGAAAGGCCTCAGGAGGGCTGCCCACAGAAGTATTATTGGAAGAGCCAAGGCTTTGGAGTTAGAAGTATTCAGGTTTGAAATTCATCTGCTGTCTACAAGGCCTGAGTGTGTGACCTAATTGATAGGAGCTTCAGTTGTTCTACCTATAAATTGGAAAAAATATTAAGACTTCCCATAAGGACTCAGTGGATTCATGCTTGTACAAGTGCTTGGCACACTCCCCTGGAATTGTTAGTTGTGGAGGTGGGGGGCGGGGGCTGAAGGATCATAATAGTTTCTTTAAATACATGCAGAGATACATAAAGAAGCAAGATAATAATGATTAAAATAAAAACATTCAATACCCATGCAAGGCTCTCCAGTTTGTAATGTCTTTCATATATACTAGTTCTAGGGACAAAACTAGAAGCAGTGGATTTAAGCTACAAGAAGTGAGAATCTTAGATAATAATAAAGGAAAATTATCTCCTGTAACAAAGGACTACCCTGAGACTCAGAGACTTTCGCGTTCTGGTATGTTGTGGCTTCTGCTGGCCCATGTCTGGAATAGCAGAGAGAGGTTAAACAAAAGCAATTTATATTATTTGGCAGGCAGTTTAGGGTAACAGTCAAGAACAGTTTAGGGTAACAGTCAAGAACAGAGGCAGCCTGCTATGGTTCAAACCCATCACTGAATAGCTGTGTAACCCTGAGCAAATTACTAACCTCTCTGAGCCTCAGTGATCAAGTCATTAAATCAAAGCCAATACTTGCACCTACCTCAGAGACAAAGGGAGAACAGTCAGTGAGACAATATACCTAAAGCAGTTCATAGGGTGTCCAGCACTGGGCACTCAGTGAATAGTAGCTATTTTTAGCTAAAAACAACTGGTGAAAGTTTTAAATATTTTAAAATTGTGAATATTTCGGGGTGCCTGGGTGGCTCAGTTGGTTAAGCATCTGGGCCTTTGGCCCAGGTCATGATCCCAGGGTACTGGGATCAAGTTCCCCATCAGGCTCCCTGCTGAGCAGGGAGTCTGCTCCTCCCTCTGCGCCCCCACCCCTGCTGCTTGTGCACATTCTCTCCCCCCACCTCTCAAACATAAATAAAATCTTTTTTTAAAAGTGTGACTATTTCATTGTTCTTTAATCTCTGAAAATTGCTAAAATATTAGCAAATATATTAGTAAATATTAGTTGGCCAAGTATTTAACTGCACGGTACATCCTATTTCCTGATCATTCTTGGTTTTAAAGAAAACGAGGAGCAATAAAGTGTACTGAGTGGCTTCGATCCACAAACTATTGTCTGTCTTATGTACTATGTCACCACTTCTCCAAAGATAGTCACCTATGATGTATAGTAACACACAGTACTTAATGGATCAAGAGATTTGATATGGGCTTTTAGTAATAAATCCATGGTCCAAGAAGGGGGAATTTTCTTACAACATTTTCTCCCCAAAGAGCTATTAATAAAAAATAACTCAGAGGATATATTTCTACTAAACCAAGATTCCTGGGACGTAAACCCTTACTGGAGTCATGCTGAGCCCTTTATCCCCACTGAAAAAAGTCTGGAATGATTGATGACTCCTGCCAGGAGACTGTCACACATTTTTCCTTGCACCATTATGTACATTTCACCCGTAGTAAACTTTAATGTGGATATCTTTCAAGCTCTACCTGGAAATGGAAAGTGTAAAGGAGGCCTTTCAGTTTAATAGCCTCACAATTTGAGTCCCCATTCTGTATGAACCCTTGAGGTCACTTAGTGGGAATGGTAAGACCCCTCCATCTCTAATCACATCTGATCCACCCACCCAAACCAAAGCCAAAGAAGACCTACAAACTTGGGTGGAAAGTCTAACTTCCCCTGATTGATGGTTAATTTGGAAGCAGAACCCTTCATAAAGAAGAGATTAGTCACAGGAAAAGTCAAGCTCACTTGAACCAAAGTTATAGTGAGTAATTATCTCACAGCTTACAATAAACAGAAGTGGGCAAGTGAGGTCCATGGACCAAAGGGTGGCTAGCGATTCCAAACGTAATGGCGTCTCATTCTGTATCCGGAGAGGGACTTTCGAGCTCATGTCAAACGACTAATCCAGATGAAAGAATTGGTGTTGGGGGCGGGGGGAATGGATACTACAGATGGTGTGAATTTGGAATTCTCAGATCTCAATCAAACCAGATCAACAGCTTTCTGGTATTCTGAACACTTTTTCTTAAAAAAAAAAAAAAGAAAAACTCTTCTTTTATTCTTTAGAAGGCCATTCACATACACACACATTTAAAATTTATTCAAATTCTCTATAAAATTAAAAACATGCTGCGACGGTCACTGACAAAGTCAATCAGATATTTTAGCAGAAACCAGAAATGAAATTGCCCAGCTCCCTTTTCACGGTTCCCTTTGCCACTTCTTTAAAAAGTAGCCAAATACTGCCCCTACGCTTCGTATTGCCAATCTTGTTTGGAATACTGTAGCAGGTGTAGGTGTTGTTAATTGAGTTCACCTTGAATAATTCACTTGTGCCTGATTTGGGGAGGGTCTATTGAAGGGGTGGTTTTTCCATTTCCTCTAGGCAGGCCACTGAGATGCAGTTCCAGCCACAAAAGAGGACACTAATAGTCTATGTCTCCAGAAGCAAGAAGCAGCTGGCCAGAGGGGGCCTCACTTTTTCCTGGATCTGAATGCTCAATCTTCCCCTAGGCCAAAAGAAACTGCTCCCTAGCCAGGCAAGACACCCTAGAGAATCCCATCGGAAATTATTTTTGTTCTTTCAGAATCGACATATTACCAAGGGAAAAGACTCCCTTCACAAGGCCTAGACCAAAAATGATTAGGAAACGGGTGTATGTTATATTTTCCCATTAAAAAAAAAAAAAGATCACTCAATAAACCAGCTCAGAAAACCTTCCCAGGGTTAAAATTATCCTTCTTATGTGTATAAACTGCTCTCTTCATACCTACTCCTCAACCAAGGGAAACTCACCTTTTCTTCTTTCCATGGAAAACAATCCCTAAAAGCAATTAAAAAGCCCGCCCTCCATGAGTTTCGAAGAGGGGGGAGCCTTTGGGGAGGAGAGAAGCAGCTGTGGAAGTCAGAAATGTCATCTGGAGAACATGTCATTCGTTCTGCCCGGCTCAGTGATCTCGACAGTTAAAGGGGCAAGGCGTGCTTGGCCCCATGATAAAACGTGAAATGAATTCGTACATTTATAAATAAATGATCTGACTCTAATTGGCATTTCTAAGCCCTCTCTGGGTAGTAGCTTTCTTGTTAACAAGCTACTGCCTTTGACACCAGTGATAGAGGAGCCTCGGAAGAGAAATTCAAGTCTATTTCCGTGCTCTTTATTTAGTAATAGTCCCTGAAAACTTCCTTCTAATATCTACACCTCTGGACCGACATACAGAGAAGTTAACAATAAAAGTTTCTGAGTACAGCTAAAGCGGAAAATAAGAATCGAAACATTGTCAAGGAAGACGAAAAGTAGATTTTTAAAGGCTACACATCCTGGAGAAGTAAAGGCTTCTAGGATTGGGGGTAAGAAATATACAAGCTGAGCTTGGAGCATTTCATAACAGCAGAAAGTAATGAAGTGCTAAGAAACAAAAAAACAAACAAAAACAAAACAAAACAAAGAAACACATTGATGAAGGCGTACCAAAGGCACGCAGGAGCCAACTAAAAGAGCTCCCAGTGGCCAATACTAGAACAATCTGGGCACAGTATAAATAAAATCGTATTGCATTTTATCTCACAGAACAAAATATATACACATAAGTCCATTCAGATATAAATGGTTAAGCAAATAAATAAGAGAGAAGAGCCAAATTCCTTGTTCAGAAGAATTGCAAGTAATATATGTAATTACTCTGCCCTGAAGGAGGTGAAACAGGGCTCTTGACTCCTTCATTGTGGGAAGGATGTCGAAGCTTCCTTCCAGAAAGTACAATAAAGAAAGGAGGGGAGAAAGCATAACGTCACCCTGGAGATACCTCACAAACACTATCTCGCCAGGGGATCAGGTCAACGGCAACAGGGATAAGTCATGTTCATCGTGTGTACCCTCGATGCTGTGTGATGAGAAGAGCATTTACCTCTAAGGTCTTCTTCCCCCAAACCCGTAACTCTGGTCTAACCATGAGAAAAACATCAGACAAATTCTATTAGTGAGGCATTCTACAAAATGTCTAACTGGTATGCCTCAAAACCGTCCAGGTCATTATGTAAAAAACAAGAGAAGTGTGAAAGTGTCACAGTCAGGAGGAACCTAATGAGACATGAAAACTAACTGTAATGTGAATCCTAGATGAGATGCTGGAACACAGAAAAGATATTAAGTAAAACTAAAGCAATCTTGGGGGGCCTGGGTGGCTCGGTCGGTCAAGCATCTGCTTTAGGCTCAGGTCATGATCTCAGGGTCCTGGGATTGGACTCCACGCTCAGTGGGGAGCCTGCTCCTCCCTCTCCCTCTGTCCCTCCCCTCTGCTCATGTGCTCTCTATCTCTCAAATAAATAAATAAAATCTTTTAAAAAATGTTTTAAAAACTAAGGAAATCTGATTAAATTATGGACTTCAGTTAATAACAATGTGTCAATATCGGTATATTAATTATAATAAATGTACCATATTAATGTCAGATATTAATAAGGGGAAATTGAGTGCAGGCATATGGAACTCTGTACCATCGCCTCAATTTTTCTGTAAATCTAAACTGTTCTGAAAAAACAGTCAGTTCTTTAAAAGAGGAAGCACAGATATATGAATAATAAGATTTAGGACTTATTTAGGTGAGCAATCACAAAATGGAGAGTAGAACGAATGCAGTATTTCCAGTCTTTTTAGTGTTTGAACTCACCCCTGAAAGTCAACCCAGTTGCATCCAATCATTTAAGAAACCAGCTCTGGTTAATAATGGCCCGTCACATAAGCCCACCTCTATCTCAGTCCTAGGCCATGAATACAATTAAAAACTAAGGACACTTTTGCCAAAAATGTCTTTCCTCTTCCTGGATAGTAATTGGATGAATCTGCATCTCATACTACAAACTTCTACTAAGCAAACCTATTTATCATTCAGTCCCTCAACATGCACATTAGCTCAACAAATACTGACACCTTTGTGTTGCAGAAACTGTTCTAGCAGTAAAGACGCAGCAGAGAACAAGACAGGCAATTGCTTGTGGATCCCACATTCAAGGTTGAGGGCTTGGGGAGTAAGCAACAATCAAGTCAGTTAATTTCCAGCCAATCCCATGAGTCAATGACCACACTTTTTAATGACCACACTCTCCACCAGCTTCTAAGATTTCTGGATTTCTCATTCTTCTTCATCCCTAGGCAAGTGTGCACATCCTGTGATTCTGTTTCTTGGGTTTAATGTGTGAGATCTTCTGCTCTCTCTGTAGGCGACATGAGGAAAGAAAATGTCTTCTCACAGCAGGCTGAATGAAGCAAGAAGGGGCTGCTGAATTCATAATTCGGCTTCCTTATTTTTACAGATGAAGGAAGTGAAACTTGGTGGAGTTGGATGACCAACACAACCAGGAGATGGGACTCTAAAAGTCTGCAATACAGAGTTCCTTCTACATTCTCCATAGCACCCACTACAGTGTTGTAAAATCTACAGTCTCGCTTGCTCTGATATTCCACATAAATACCTATATAGGTATTCCATCTCTAAAGACCTCCAGGAAAACATACCAGCTTCTACTCTACCTAGGCATTCAAGGGCCGCTCAGATGAAACCCCAGAGAAATTTCACTCCTTTCTGCCAGTTAGCAAAGCGGCGAGAAGTCAGAGAGTGAACAAAGGATAAGAATAAGGCAGAACATTTGCAAGCTATGAAAGAAGTATCTTGATTTTTTTTTCCTTCAAAATACTATGACTTCATATCCCCGGCAGATATTATTTTCCTTCTGATCACCAGTAAGCAATTATTTCAGCCTGTTTTACAGCAGCAAGCAAATGCAGCACTAACAAGAAGAAATGCTGTGACACACTTAGAAAAATATTACCCTGTGATGCTTTAATCAATTACAGCATTGACGGCTGGTAGAGCTGGCAGGCCCCGGAACCTCTGACCTCTTGG
>PISX010007758.1:0-18599 GCA_004024625.1 Mellivora capensis
CCTTCTATTTTCAATGATAGCCTAGCTGGATATAGTATTCTCGGCTGCATGTTTTTCTCGTTCAGTGCTCTGAATATATCATGCCAGTTCTTTCTGGCCTGCCAGGTCTCTGTAGACAAGTCTGCTGCCAATCTAATATTTTTACCATTGTATGTAACAGACTTCTTTTCCCGGGCTGCTTTCAGGATTTTCTCTTTGTCGCTAAGACTTGTGAATTTTACTATTAGGTGACGAGGTGTGGACCTATTCTTGTTGGTTCTGAGGGGGGTTCTCTGCACCTCCTGGATTTTGATGCTTGTTCCCTTTGCCATATTAGGGAAATTCTCTACAATAATTCTCTCCAATATGCCTTCTGCTCCCCTCTCTCTTTCTTCTTCTTCTGGAATCCCAATTATAACTCCTGCCCCTCTTCTTGTGAACTGCTCATTCTGGTTACACTGTATTTGGCAATGGTTACTCATCCCCAGATGCTACGTCCTGGCTGTCATTAGCGGCAACAACAGTAGGAAGAATGCCATACGACTTCCAAATCTTTTCTGATTGTGTATCTTATATGTCATTGGCTGTAAGCTAGTTTCCTAAAGAGTAGGATCTGGTATCTTCTACTCATGATAAAGGCAGTTAGAGGAAATCCCCAGAACTCACCTACTTTTCCAGGTCACAGGTCCCCAGGATGGAGCATGGTTGAGGATGAAGGGCAGTAACGGGTAGGAATCAGCCATGGGAGTCTTACTCTCTTTCTCTACCTCTCCTTGTCTATTTCATGGGGAAATATACTTTTACTGGTGGTTGTCTTATACCAGGAGTGGGAAAGATATTCTCCAGGTTAGGTATCCCTGCACCTTAGAAAGTTTAAGAGGAGGGTAGAGAGAAGATTGTCTTTTTCTTGTATCTTTTTGAATATAGAGGAAAATGAGGTGCACTGAACTAAAAAACAGTGTGCACTGCTGAGTTGCCAGATGTACCGTTCCTGGAGGACCTTGATACCTAGTGGGAGCCATGATCTGCCCTGTCCTCCATTCCTCTCTTCTTCTCAGCTTGCTCCCCCACATGGTAACAACATGAAATGACAACGTGCTCTGGTGGCCTTTTGCTCTCCTGATCAGGTCCCATTTTCTTTCTTCTTTCGTCAGGCCGAGTCTTCCACTGATGAGAGTGGACTGCTCAGTTGCTACTTCGGGAAGCTTCTCTCCAAGATAGACAGGATCCGAGTTGATTACACCCTAAGTATTGCCAATAGGCTTTATGGAGAGCAGGAATTCCAGATCTGTCCGGTGAGTTCGGCATGGCTGGTGATTAAAACTGTCATACGGCATATGTTGTAAAAATCAGGGAGTAGCTGGATTACTCCCCTGGCACCTGGACCACAATCCTGTCTTACAGGAGGATGTACTGTGGACTGGGGGTTCCCCAGGGCCCACCTCTTTTCTCTCCCACACTGTTGGTTGCCCTGGTTCTGCCAGTTTTCAACTTGAGCAGTTTAGGAGGCCTGTTGTGGATGAAAGGGGGTCTTGTGACCCTAATAACTTTGGAGCACACGTGGGTTTGGTAATGACTTTCTCTACGGCGACCATCTTTCCCAGTAAAGGTGCCTGGTAGATGTACTTGGTAGTAGTTCTTCCTATCCCTCCCCACCCTTCCCCCAGCACATCTTTAAAATCCCCTTTCATGCCACCATGAGGCCACCCCTCAATAGAATTGTACTCAGCAGCACCGTGGTATAGCAGAAGGAGACTGCGTTTGGAGCCAAAGGGCGCCCGGCTCGTCCCTGTGGCTAAGCAGCGTGTACCTACAGCAAGACCCATCAGGTTCCTCTCTCACTGCTGCAAGGAGCCACATACTTAGCAATGGGCATGAGGGGTGTGGCCATAGGCAAATGTGTGTTGCAGGTGGTTAGGCTGGTCTAGTGACCGGGCGGGCTTAGCCTCCTTTGGCCAAAAGAAGTATGTTCTCTCAACAATGAGAATGAGCTTTTAGATGTTGTCTTTTTTTTTTTGAACTGGCTTTATTGAGGTATAAATTCACATATCATACAACTCACCTATTAAAAGTGTACACGCCAGTCATTTGGGTATATTACCCTGTAATTGTGGTAACATATAATGTAAAAATGGCTATTTTAACCAGTTTTAAGTAAACAATTTGTTAGTCTTGATCATTTTCACAATGTTGTGCAAACAACACCTGATTTCCAAAACATTTTCATCGCTCCGGAAACTCTGTAACTATTAAGTAGGGCTTTACTTCTTCTTTTTTTTTTTTTTAAATTTTATTTATTTATTTGACAGACAGAGATCTCAAGCATGTGGAGAGGTAGGCAGAGAGAGAGAGAGAGAGAGAGAGAGAGAGGAGGAAGCAGGCTCTCCGCGGAGCAGAGAGCCCGATGCGGGGCTCGATCCCAGGACCCTGGGACCATGACCTAAGCCAAAGGCAGAGGCTTTAACCCACTGAGCCACCCAGGCGCCCCAGGGCTTTACTTCTTAAAAATAGAGGCATTTTGCAGTTAAATCTCTCAAGTAACTTCATACTTATGTTATAGGGTCTCCACAAATGGGACGTTCAAGGAAAAGGGTATCTGGTAGGAACGGCTTGTGCCCTTATAACTGTGGACTGCTTCATGAATAGACATTCTTTTTTCTTTCTTTTTTTTTTTAAAAGATTTTATTATTTATTTTTATTTTTATTTTTATTTTTTTTATTATTTATTTTTAGAGAGAGAAAGAAAGAAAGTGCTTGCAGGGTGAGGTACAGAGGGAGAAGGAGAGGGAGGGGAAAGAATCTCAATTAGACTTTGCACTGAGCACAGTCTAATTTGACGGGCGCGGGACTCGAGCTGAAACCAAGAATGAAAGGCTTAGCCAACTGAGCCACCCAGACATCCCATGAACAAGCATTCTATATCCTGAATTGTCGCCACAATGAATGAAAGGTCTGTGGCTAATTAAGAGTGGGGGCTAGATAGAGACCACGTGCGTCCTGTTTAAATGACCATCTCTCTCATTAGGCTTCTCCTGACTTCCTCACACCTATTAGCATGGTTATCTGATTTCACTGTATTATTTCTCTTTATTCCAATTTAACAGGAATACTTAGATGGTGTGATTCAGTTTTACCACACGACCATTGAAAGTATTGATTTCCAGAAGGACGCCGAGAAGTCCAGACAACAGATTAACTTTTGGGTTGAATCTCAGTCCCAAGGTAAGAAAGACCAAACACATTGTAGCTGGTCTTCTTTTCCATTTAAAAGGAGAAAAGTCAGCCCAGTGTCTCAGATTGCAAGTCTGTTATGACCAGGTGCTCACATGCATGAGCCGTGTTCAAAGCCCATTTTGCAGGTGCAAACAGTTACATGCTTAGATGCTGTGTTTCTCCTTTGCTCCCTCATAAAAGGGGAAATCCGTTCAGCCAAGCACATGACAGTGGGATGTTATCTATTTCCAAGTTTTATAAGATTTCATCTATTTATTTGCCAGAGAGAGAGAGAGAGAGAGAGCACAAGCAGGGAAGTGGCAGGCAGAGGGAGAAGCGGCCTCCTCGCTGAACAAGGAGTCCAATGCAGAACTCGATCCCAGGGCCCCAGGATCACGATGTGGGCCGAGGGCAGACACTTAACTGACTGAGCCACTCACATGTCCCAGCTGTTTCTATTTTTTTAAAAAAGGGTCAATAGAAATGTTGCAAAGAGAATCTAGTTATACA
This sequence comes from Mellivora capensis, assembly GCA_004024625.1. Taxonomy (NCBI): domain Eukaryota; kingdom Metazoa; phylum Chordata; class Mammalia; order Carnivora; family Mustelidae; genus Mellivora; species Mellivora capensis. The sequence continues at coordinate 3,703 of PISX010007758.1, forward strand.
GAAGAAAATGGAAATAATTCAATCCCAATTTTTATCAACTTTTCACTAGGTACATAGGTGTTTTCTGGATGAAGGGTTTAGAGATAGTGATGAGTAGTGAAATTTAGAATTCAACATAAAATGGAATAATTTTTTAATATGAAACTCCCCTGTCTGGCCTTGTCCTGGGAGAAGCACCCAAATTCCAAAATTATTTCTCCTAACTTGGGCCATATGCTGCAAAAATGCCCATTTCTTCAAGGTTCCACTAAGTTGCCAAGAAGAAAGCATGTGCATTAAAAAAATTTATACTAAGGCACTAGTTAACTCTCCGGCAGTATTTTAAGTGTAGGTGATGTCAACGTAGTCTTTTATCATGGAGTTTAAGTGGAAGTCTTGCTGTAGAAAGCTCTACTCATCTTTAAGGACTAGGCATGTATTCAGATAACCAATGGTTTGGTATTTTGCGGTGGAAAAGACTGCGTACTGCGAATGGATGATTGCCTGACAGTGTGGGATTTTCCAGTCTGGCTCAGGGCTGTGTTATGGTGGAAGGAGCCTCAGAGCTGGACCAAGAGCGGGAAGGCCCCAGGACTGATCTCAGCCAGCCTTGCTGATTTTTGGCTATGTGGCCTTACCTCTCACTAGCTGTGGTGTATTCCTCTCTAAGAAGGGAAAACAATACCTACTTCTCATAGCGGACATGCGATGGCATGAGAGGGGATGTGTGAAAGCCCCTACCGACCTGGCCTAGCATATTTATATGCATTTTTGTTCATATGTAAGCATATACCATTTGCTGTGATGAGCACTTGAGATAAGAAGTTTACACAATAGTCTTGTTTCTCAAGGAGGTTATAATATAACCATGTGGCAGGGTCTACTTTGAAAGGTAAATCACGGAGGTGAGGAGGGTAACCTAGTGATGGGTTTTAAAGAGGGCACATGATGTGATGAGCACTGGGTGTTATTCAGAGCTAATGAATCACTGAACACCACATCAAAAACTAATGATGTACTATATGTTGGCTAATTGAACTTAATTAAAAAAAAAAGAAAAGTAAAGCATGGCATAGGATGTCTCATGGCAATTTCCAACCACAGTGACTCAGGGAATGGAAGGAAGTTCCATCAGTTTCAGGGCTTTAGAATGGGTCCTTCTTGGGGTTGAGAGACAGTGTGTCTCCCCCACGATACACCCCCTCACCTCCACCGCATCCAGGACTGTACTGTGAGTGGCGTCATTTTCTTGGGTTAGTTCTTGAATCAGACATGCCCTAGCCTTGGGGAGGGGAAGCGGCCTTCAGGAAAATATGTCTACATGAATACTTCTGGTACAATTCACATTCAGGATATTCTCTGAAACCTTTTTTAAGGTAAGATCAAGGAACTCTTCAACAAGGATGCAATTGACAATGCGACGGTGCTGGTGTTGGTGAATGCTGTTTACTTCAAGGCCAAATGGGAAAAATATTTTGACCCTAAAAACACAGTTGATGCCCCTTTCTCTCTAAATGAGGTATGATATTATAGCACGTGGTTTTCTAGATATTGCTCTCATAATTTCCACTAAGAAGTATGATTTATAGTATGTATACTCAACTCTAAAACTTAGGTCTCTAGGTTACAGCATACAATTTAATAAGAATATTTTGTTATTAGAAAAATCAGTATCAGAAGTTTGCTGACCATCTTGGTGCCAGGCACTACCCTGAGCATTTTCCATTCATTATTTCACTTGTTCCCTAAAATATCATTACGGAAATGGGTATTATTATTCCCATTTAGGAGTTGAGGGGAAAGAATGCAAAGGTTAGGTTACATGGCTAAATTCATGCATTAGCATTCACATCTGTGAGTATTTACCTCAAAAACCCATGTTCTAAGCCACCGGACTGTAGAATGGAGAAAAGGGAAGGATGGTCAGGATCCCAGCCCACCACCTGTCAGCTGTGTTCCTCTCGAAAGCACTGTGCATCTCATCTGTCGATTGATGACCTCACATAAACACGAGGTGTCTGGGGTGGTGGCCTTTGATCTGCTGGAAACCTATGGAAGAAGTACTGCAATTCAATGTGTAGATAATTATCATTTAACCAAGGCTCCAGGCCATTGAAGGCAAGGGGTCAGGAGATCAGGTGAGGCCAACAGACTGGGTGCTGCAGACACGGAAGGTACGAAGCTGGTGGGGCTTATTTCCCTTGGCTAGGCTGCAGGGAGATACCTGGATAGAGAGTTTACCAACGAGTTGTCTTGGGAGCTGAAGAACCTATGAAAACCAAGGGAAAATAAGGTGTTGGCAAGGACGGGCTGGCTGATCAGTGGGCAGAGGGCTCATGGGTTGGATCACTGGTATGGCTCAGAGCTTCTGGTGAAGACCCTTCTTATCTTAGTGGAGACCCGTTTTCAGGAGAGATGAAGGCCATTGGGGTGCGTGAGCTTACCGTGACTGTCCCATGACTTTCTATCTTGTGCACTGCAGAATGAAAAGAGGACTGTGAGGATGATGAACCAAAAGGGCCTGTTTCGAATTGGCTTCATAGAGGAGTTGAAGGCACAGATCCTTGAAATGAGGTATATCAAGGGAGCGCTCAGCATGTTTGTCCTGCTGCCTTCTTGCTCTGCAGATAACGTGAAGGGCCTGGAAGAGGTAAGTCTTCAGTTCACTGTCTCTACAAAACACTCCGCTGCCGATCTTTGGAGAGCAGCCCTATTAACCATCTACCTGCCTGAGGAAGGATGGTGCCTCAGTTATCAGAGATATCAGAGAATATGTAAGAATCTGAACTCAATGAGAGAGTTCTTCCTCGTTGGTTTGGAAAAGGACAAATGCCAAAAGTGTTGGGTAGGGCTTTCCTCTCCCATCTCACAGCTCTCTGTGGTGGTTCTCCAGACTGAGGGATCTGGACATGGGGTGATGTGAGACTTGCTGCAAATGCTCAATAGCCTGACTTCTGGCCTCTTGCTTGGACTACTCTGCTATGGCTCATGTAACGGAGCTGTTAGCTGAACTCTGTTTTTGGGTGCAAGTGCCTTGCCAGAGAGGAGATCTGGTGCTGGGATAAACTGATTGTGAGCTGGGGATCAGTGAAGGCTGGGGAGCCTCGGCGGTGTGTTGTTTTGTGCAGTGAAGAGATGGAGACAGAAGGAGAGAGAAATACCAGGATAGCGATTGCAACAATAGCCACGACTGAAAATGCATCGTGTGCCAGCACTATGTTAATTTCTCTACATACATCATTTTGTTTAATCCCACAAGTGCCTAATGGTATTATCTCCGTTTTATAGAAGAGGGAATTGAACCTCAGAATGTTAAGGCGTGGCCAGACTCACTCAACTTGGTCAATGGAGCTTTGCTGGGCTTTGACACACAGACACCGGTCTGTCAGACACCAGAGGATACCAGATCTCAAATTGTCCTGTGACTTCTAAAGACTCAGGAGAATTGCTTGGAGGGATTTAAATGAGATCAGAGTAGGTTGAGGCTTAGGGAAGGACCTTGAAGATTGTTACTGGCTGTTGAAATATACTCAAGCCTTTGGAAGTAATTGGGGCATCCTTTGCTGGTTCATAATATGACCTTAAACATTATTTCCTTCCCTTTGTAGCTTGAAAGGAACATCACTCATGAAAAAATAGTGACGTGGAGCAGCTCTGAGAATATGTCAGAAGAAACAGTAGACGTTTCCTTCCCGCAGTTCACCCTGGAAGACAGCTATGATCTCAAATCTATTCTACAGGACATGGGCATCACGGATATCTTTGAGGAAGGGAAGGCTGATCTTACTGGAATCTCTCCAAGTCCCAATTTGTACCTTTCAAAAGTTTTCCATAAAACCTTTGTGGAGGTGAATGAAAATGGCACCCAGGCAGTTGCTGCCAGTGGGGCTGTTGGCACGGGAAGGTCCATACCTTCCTGGGTGACATTTACTGCCGATCACCCTTTTCTCTTTTTCATCAGACACAACAAAACCCAAACTATTCTATTCTATGGCAGGGTCTTCTCTCCCTGAAAGGAGCACACTGTCTAGTACCCAGGAGCTGGAAGAAAGTGGCAGAACGGTCTCCCACTGACATAACATGGGAGTTTGTCTTCTTGCTGATATCTAAAGCTGATCAAATTCTGTCACAGCTCCATGCCCCCTTCCTCCTGCCACAGACCTGAGCTTGTTCTGATCCTTCTCTCACCCTGTAGCTGACTTTCATCTATGTCCATTAGTATCACAGTCTCTGGCTCCCTCCCTAACCTTTCACCACACTAAGCTTTCAAACATATAATTCACCCTCTGTGACCTTGAAGGTCAGTGTAATGGAATGTGTAATGTACTGACTTTAAGTTCCCTACCTCCATATAAAGGAATCCTGGAAGTTCAAGTCATTAGACCACTTCTAGGGGAGGATAAATTCAGAAAACCACTTTAACATGGGCAACAGAAGGAAATGTTTAAATGGAATGTGTTTTAGAAACTCAGCTCTATTTCTATGGTAGTTAAAATGAGGGGTCACTGCTGGCCAAGAGACCCTGCCTCTTCCTCTCCCATCTTCTTCTACTGCATGGAAGATGCCCTGTAAGATGCTTCTCACCTGAGGGAAAATCCACCCACCAGGGGTGGATTTAAGTGAGAGCTCAAGGACGGAAGCCTGCCCTGACCAGCATTCGTTCTGCGGAGGTCAGGACATGTTTTGCAAATCTGACATTGACCTAGGGGAGTGGCAGTGGATTTAAAAATTAGTCTCGGGTTTCTTTGTTGAGTCTCCTAGGCCATCATCAAGAAGCACGATCCTCTGTGTCTTTTTCACCCCCTTCCTCAGAGAATTTGCCTCTGTAGTTACCCTTAAATACCCAACAAGTTAAGTGGGAGTGCTGCCCCCCCCATAGACTGCTGGCTCCCCAACCCCCTCTGTCAGGAGTCCACCACATGGACCTATCTCCTCCTGGAGGCCTTATGCCGGGTCACGTCCCAAGAGCTGGCCTGGGTCTGGGCATGATGCATGTGGAAATCTTTGTCAGGAAGGCCATTGGCTTCATATCAAGCTCTAGTCTATTGAAAGCCAGATGCCTAAGTGTTTAAGACTCTAGAACTGGGACCTTCATTCTCTGATACGTCTGTTTGAATTCTTGATCTCTGCCTTAGCTGAACACTCTGGAATGACTATTACCAATGCCTACCTCAAGGACGTGGAGAATCATTCTGTCAAGGTGAATTTCTGGTCTTGGCCATGGCCCTGTTTCCCTGCCCTGCCCTATGAGCGTCCTCCTCCCAGTTGCCATTGTATTGGTTAAGGGTGGCTGTGGCGGTTTTTGCAGGAGAAGGTAGGTTAAGTTCAGCTGGTTAAGTCATGCTGGCCCCAGTCCCCTCGTTTGCCTCTATATTAATGATTTCTTTGTGCTGTGAGGGACAAGTTCCATGTTCCCCATACAGGCTTCTCAAAGCCAGTATTGTCAAAGATTGTTTGTGGTATAAGAAATTTCTCATTGATAATGTGAGGCAGCTTGAGGTGGCTCTTCTAAGTCCTTTCCACAGAAGGCATGTCCCATGGGTCAAATTTATGTCAGATAATAAAATACATAGTCATTTCTGTGGTTCTTTTTGGGGCTAACATTTTGAAGATTCCATGCCTGACCTGTCATTGCTGTTGGATACTGAACTCAATAACTATGACCTTTGTGAAGCTTTGGCATTGTCTGGCATTGCTATGTTCTTATTCTTTTCCTTGATAAACACATCTTCTTATTGTATTGGGCTCTCTCAGAATTTTAATCACAAAGGGAAAGTGTATCACCTTACAAAGATGAGAGTGAGATTCTGTGAACCAGTAAACTTACTAATCTTCAATTGATTAAAATGTTTCTTCTTAGTAAATAAAACACTTTTGTCAGTTAAAATGTGTACATTATTTTATGTGCCAACTGACTTTTTTAGTGACCTAAACCTAGCTTTAATTTTTTTCATCCCAAAATATAGAAATACATAATCTATAAAACTAACCATTCATCTCAATTATGCAGAAAGATATATCTTGTTCCAGAAAATCTTCATTAACTTTCTACCATAATTATATATGAAGGCATGCACAAAAGATGAAAGCTTGCAATGATTCTAAAATCTAGGAGTGATATCCAGTGGATCATCAAACTTGGAAGACGTTTCTACTGACTACAAGTTAAGAGCTGGAAGGAAAACCTCAACAAGTGGTTCCCTGTATAGTGCCACCCCTGTGTCAGTCAGCTTTGTTCCCTCCCATTACTGGCTTCCCTGGGGTTCAGAAACATAAGAGCCTTGCCAGCTTAAATTCCAGACAGCCATCTCTCTCCTTTGTCCTTGCTGTGGTCTCTCAGCCTCTGTCTTTCTTGTCAGTTTTTTTCTTTTTGCCGCCATTTAAAGACTGATTGATACTCCCCCAATACAACTCACAGGAAAGTGAAGAGAGGGTATTGGCACTTTCTACCTTGGGCAGTATAGACTTCACAAGGAGAGTATTTTTGGTGGGACAAGGACAGAAAGAACCCTGGTGGCAATGTTGTTGGGTTCATATACTTCATTGTCCCCTCTATTTGAAGAGTCAGAGAGTCTGACCATACAGGGAAGACAGAATTCTAACTTAGTTCTATGGAATACAGTAGATGGAAGCCTATGAGAAACTGGGAATTATGCTTAAATTTAGGAGCTCTTGACTCTTCATTCTTGCGCCAGTGAGACTGACCTTTTAATATGGCAGCCAGAGGCACAGAGAACATGCAAGTCCGTGCATGTTCTATACGCGCTAGAAAACCAGCCAGAGCATTCAAATCTGGGAAATGAGCTCCTGCATTTCTAATTCATAATTCCCTCCACCCAGCAAGCTTGACAGGTAGGACAAATGAGGCAATGTAGATTCCAAAATGACTGATTCATTTACTCTGAGTACAAACATTCTGGGAAGACAACCACTAATGTGTCGTACTCAATAGGCTCTCTAGTGTTCTCCAGGTCACAGGCTTTGTACATTCTATTTTATTTCAACTTCAGCCCTCCTTATGATTTCATACATTATCTCATGCATCTTTCCCCCTCAGACTCCTGCCCAGTTTCTTCTTGAGCTGGAGCAAGCCAAAACATATGTTGCTTCATCCCTGATTGCTGTTTATCTTTTACATTTGGATGTGTGGCCTTTTTTTAATTATTACAGTATCATTAACCTTAGGTGGAGGCCCTATGATTGGGATGATGGGTGAGGAAACTGTGCGGTATCTCGTTGGGTTTCCTTGCTCTGTCGTTGAATCCCAACATCAAACATGTTCTTCATTCACATTACTCATGTTGTGTTCTTGTTTTCCCAAATCTACTGTCTTTTTTAAAAAATATATATTTTATTTATTTATTCATCTGAGAGAGAGAACACAAGCAGGGGGAGCAGCAGGCAGAGGGAGAAACAGGCTCCTCGCCGAGCAAGGAGCCTGATGCGGGACTCGATCCCAGGACCCCAGGATCATGACCAGAGCCGAAGGCAGAGGCTCAACCCACTGAGCCATCCAGTCAACCCCCAAATCTACTGTCTTCTTCTTTTTTTTTTTTTTTACTCAATATATAAAACACAAGATTTTATTTAAGAGGCACACCTCCTACCCATGTATTCTATATGCTTAACATTTAATTTAAAAATTCTCATATTCTCATACACTGTTTCCCTTCTAAATAATGTTATCCATCATATGCATCAAATAATGTTTTAGCTACAGTTGGGTGAAAGGACTTGAGAAGCAACCAAATGCATAACAGGGGATCTGGTGGAAACCCACAGACCTTTTGTTGCCACATATAGGTTTTGAATAGATCATCCCAGGTCCGAGGTTATGTAAATGAGGAGAACATATAGAGCTTTAAAAAAATTTGTGCCCAGTAAAGAATGAATACATAATGCTATAGACAAAAAAATGATTTGAAGCTTCAGAAAATGATTTGTGGCAAGAACTTGCAGAGAACTTTAGAAAACTTTTTGGGATGATTGACAGGTTTGAAGAAGGCAGGACATTTGTGGAATTGGAGAAGAAATCTATGAAGATAAACGGTAGATAAATTGTGACAAGGTGTGAAAAAACTGGATGAGATATAAAAAGACTGTCAGGGAACTAAAAATACAGTGGCAGAATTTAAATAGAATTTAGAGGCAGTAAAGAAGCAAAACTGATGTACTAGAAAATTTAATTAGTGATGAATAGGGTGTATTTCAGTGTTTGTTTTAGAATATATAGGAAATAATAAAAGGGAAATTCATAGCTACAGAGAACAGAAAATAAACCCGAGTTAAGTGTTTCTGAGAAAGCAAACATATTAATTGGCATGAAATTAATAATCAAGACACAATTAAAGAAAACTTTCTTGCCTTGGATAGTCACCTGATTACATGGATTGATTTCCAAGAAAAGTAAGCAAAAATAGACTTGCTAAGAAACTGTAAAAATAAAAGGCTGAGAAAATAATTCTGTTAACATTTGGGCAAAAAAGAATACATTCACTTATAAAGGGTAAATAATCAGAGGCTCCTCAAACATTCATGTTGTGTTAAATTTCTAGGTTTAAAACCTAGTCTACAGGTTTGAGGGAAAAATATAGGATTAAAGAATTTCCTGTTCAGTCAAGTTGGAAATGCAACAGAAAATCCTTCCTAGCTGTATTTCTGCACAGGTGAGCATGGTGTGTTTAATCCCCAGCATCTGGCACCATGCTATAAATATCAGAGGAATTGAAATTGAATTCATGTTGCTTTGAGCAAAATCCAATGCAGTCAAAGGCTCCAAAGGTAAAGAAATACATCCAGTAAAAATATGATTTCAACTGACAGCCAAAGTAAGAAGAGAAATTCTTAATTTTAAGTTCTAATTATGTCCCCAAATTGTTGGCAGTTGTGACTCTTCCCTTTGGCACTATTTTTTTTTTTAATGTTTGGTCTAGGCATGGGGTGAGTTTCAATATCCAGAATAAGACTACAGTCATGAAATCCCTGAACTGGAACAGTAATAGTTCTTGAAATTTGTTGAGTACTTACACATACTGGTATTGATCAAAAACCTTTATATGTGTTAGCCCCTTTAACCCTCTCAATCTTCCTCAGAGGTGGGTTATCATTAGTACCCATAGTTAACAGATAAGGAAACTGAGGCACAAGATCACCCAGGTCACAGATGATTGGACTAGAGTTTGAACCTGGCAGTCTGGCTGGATAATATACAGTGGATTTCTAACCACTACCCTTTATATTATTCCAAGTAGAAATAAGAACATAAGAGGGCATTTACTTCCATTTTTTAATTTTGCAAGCATGCCCTTTGAGGGCTGAGATAAAGTTTTGGGTTCCAGTGTGCTTTGAGCTTTGAGGTGGAAAATTCGGGGGGGCAGAAGGAGTATGGGGTGGGCAATCATCATGGTGCCAGGTTCAAGTTCTTAAGTAGGAGTCACCTGGCAGGTGTGAGTCTTCCTGCCCTGGCCCTGTGCCAAGCAATTGAGTGGCAGAGGTCTTTGTCCCCTGGCTGTAAGCAGGTCCACTTGAGTCACAGAGGCATCACCATGTCTCCAGGTGACAGAGGAGGACAAATTCCCACTCAAGGGGTACAAGCTGCTTGCATCCTTGCCAGGAGCACATAACAGAACCTTCCACTCCTAAATTGCTAACACAGGAAGGGGTAACTGCAAAACAGCATTCATAGACAGTCTAACGGGGAAACTCAAAGACAGAGATTAAGTGTATGACATGGATTAGCAAATGTCTGAAGGAAATAACCACATGAAAGAAAGAAATCAACCTCAACAGAGTTAATAGATTAGATAAAATGCCTTAAGACATATAAAATGAAGTTAAGATACTCATTTAGAATTCTTGGAAATAAGCTTAATTATTACAAAAGGTCAGTAAGTGGACTGAATAGCAGAATGAACACAGCCAAAGAGACAGCTGGAAGACTGAACCTCAAAATTTTACAAAACATAGAAGAGACAGATATGTTAAATATGTTAACATATTATTAAGATATCTTAAATATGTTAAGAGCCATGCTAGGTAGTGAAAGAAGCTCCAACATTCATCAGTGAGCATTTCAGGAACAGAGAGAGCTGAAGGGAGGAAGTACTCAAAGATAAAAGAAAAATACAGAGAATCGAAAAAAATTCATGCCGATTGAAAGGGCCCGTTGAGAGCCTACACTTCCACGCTGTGGCTAAATTATTGAAGATCAGGGGAAGAGGGGAGTATTCTAAGAGCTTTGCGAGACAAGAGAAATAGAATTCATAAAATGGAATGAGAATCAGATTGAGTTTAGGTTTCTCTTTGGCCCTGCAAGAAGACACAGGGGCAATATTTTGGAGTTCCAAGAGAAAGGAAATCCAACTGAAGTATGTACCCACAGAAACTATTAGTCACTGGTGATAGCAAAATGCGTGAACAAGGGCTCTTAGTTGACTATCTGTAAACTTTAACCTGAAGCAAGCTCTACTACAAAAAAGCCTTAAAAGATGAATTGGAGAGGAAAAAGTGAGCCATGCATAACTGTGATGCCAAAAAAGAGTAAATTGTGACTTAAGCTTAAATTAGAATTAATTATTAAAAAATGAGGATTCACATGATCTCAACATGAGAAGTGGGAGATGGTGGGATTGAAGAGTGAAGAGAGATTGACTTCAGACATTAATAGAAATTTATGTATAATATTTGTGTTAAACCAAAGGTTAACCAGTTGGAGAACTGAGATAGGATGCACAATTGCTGAAACATTAGGGAAAAAAGAATGAAAAATACTTGATCAATTCAAAGAAATATGATCAATAAGACAAGAAACAAGAAGGCATAGTATATACATAATGTAAAACAAGGTGCCAATAAGTCTAAGGTCCTAGAGTTGTGGGTAAGTTAAATTCCGCAATCACGAGACAGACTGAATTAAAAAGACAAAGATTTATTTATACACTATTAATAGGACACAATAACAAGAATATGAGGATTAGAGTAACGATAAAGGAGAAATACCCGAGAAACATTAACAGAAGAAAAGTAAGAATAGTAACAATAATACCAGATGAAAATTTAATCAAAGCCCCAAACAGTAATGAACAAAGATAATCATGACACATATTTCTTTTTGTTGTTGTTGTTCATTTCCATTCTAACTTTTTGCAATTATGATTTGAAGCATTCTTCGTGTTCACAATTTTTAAAATGATTTTATTTATTTATTTGAGAGAGAAAGAGAGAGAAAGAGATACTGCTAGGCACAGAGGGGCTCGATCTCACAACCATGAGATCATCACCTGAGCTGAAATCATGAGCAGATGCTTAACTGCCTGAGCCACCCACGTGTCCCCACAGTGCTTTTTAATGGTATTTAACTCATAAGGTAAAATGTTGTAGCTTTTTTTTTTTTTTTTGGCTCATGGTTGATTCTTTGGGGAACATTTTTATGAACTGAAAAGTTTTGATTTTCACTATTTTCTTCTTATAGTAGTTTTGCATATTTGTTGGACAACTTCTTCTGTTCATTCTGAAATGTATAGAACTTGGGGGCTAAAAAGGACTAAAAATGATATTACTTTAGGAAGGCAGTGTTTCTTGGTTCAAGAGTACCCTCTTCTGTTGGAATAGTAAAGTACAGCTTGTAAAACAAATGGTGACTTACTGTTACGCCTGTAGATTTGAACTACGTGCGCAGATATTTGAATCAGGTGGTTTCCATTAAACTTGATGGAACAGTTCCACCAGAAGAATAAATATTGATAAAGGAGACTAACTCATTATGCAGAGATTTAATGATCATCTTTTTTATTGTGTTATGTTAGTCACCATAAAATACATCATTAGTTTTTGATGCAGTGTTCCAAGATGCATTGTTTATGTACAACCCCCAGTGCTCCATGCAATACATGCCCTCCTTAATACCCACCACCAGGATCACCTAACCCCTGACCCCCTCCCCTCCAAAACCCCTCAGTTTGTTTCTCAGAGTCCACAGTCTCTCATGGTTCATCTTCCCCTCCGATTTTCCCCAATTCACTTTTCCTTTCCTTCTCCTAATGTCCTCTATGTTATTCCTTATGTTCCACAAGTAAGTGAAACCATATGATAATTGACTTTCTCTGCTTGACTTATTTCACTCAGCATAATCTCCTCCAGTCCCAGCCATGCTGATGCAAAAGTTGGGTATTCATCCTTTCTGATGGCTAAGTAATATTCCATTGTATATATGGACTACATCTTCTTTACTCATTCGTCTGTTGAAGGGCATCTTGGCTCTTTCCACAGTTTGGCGATTGTGGCCATTGCTGCTATGAACATTGGGGTACATATGGCCCTTCTTTTCACTTCATCTGTATCTTTGGGGTAAGTAACCAGTAGTGCAAATGCTGGGTCATATTGTAGCTCTATTTAAACTTTTTTAAGGGATCTCCACACTGTTTTCCAAAGTGGCTGCATCAACTTGCATTCCCACAAACAGTGTAAGAGGATTCCCCTTTCTCCACATCCTCTCCAACATTTTTTGTTTCCTGCCTTGTTAATCTTTGGCACTCTAACTGCTATAAGGTGGTATCTCAATGTGGTTTTAATTTGAATTTCCCTGATGGCTAATGATGATCAACATTTTTTCATATGTCTGCTAGCCATTTGTATGTCTTCTTTCTAAAAAATTCCAAATGAGTTAGCTGACAGTTTACCAAGTAAGGAAGTTCTCCAAGATAGTTAGCTAGTTACCCCAAATTTAAAACAAACAAACAAAAGCCTATACACCAGCAATAGCTACTTGCAAGTTCAACGTTTTGGTTAATTCATTGCATTTAGTTCTATTTGAGATTTTCTTGTTATTCATTTGTTTATTTATAGTCTGCATCTCCCCAGTAGAATGTCAATCTGATGAGAGAAGTGCTCTTTTACATCTTATTCATTGTTTTTTCTCTGTACTCAAACCAGTATCTGACACGGAAAATGCTCAAATAATACTGGTTGAATAAATGAATGAATGGAAAAACCAAAGACCCTATTCACAAAAATATCAAAACTACAAGATATTTATGAATAAATCTAAAATACACGTGTTTCTGTGTGATGAATAACACAAATATGGAAATATTAAAAATATGAACATAGAGTTCAATGATTTGTCAAACAATGAATATCCATGCAACCACCGTCCAGGTAAAAAAAATATATGTAACATTATCATTACTCCAAAGCTTCTCCTGTTCCCCCATATCACTTTCCAATTCTTACTTTCTTTGTCCTCTTCAAAATATAACCATTATGCTGACTGGCAGCACTGTAGTCAAGTTTTTCCTGCTTTTGAACTTCATATAAATAGAATCATACAGTCTATATTCTTTTGCATTTGGCTTCTTTTCATCAATATTGTTTTTGATGCTCAACCATTTTGTCATCTACAGCTTTAGTTCGTTCCTTATCATGGCTGTGTAGTATTTCATTGTGTGAATGCACCATAATTTATGTCTATGTTCTAATTTATGTCATATGTATCTTTTGGTGCCCACGAGTGCACATTTCTACTAGGTGTGTATCTGAGGTGGAATTGCTAGGTCATAGAGAATGTGTATGTTGAACTTTAATAATGCCTTTTGTTTTAAAGATTTTTATTTATTTTTTATTTATTTATTTGTCAGAGAGAGAGAGAGAGAGAGCGAACACTGGCAGAGGGAGGCAGAGGGAGGCAGAGGGAGAGAAGCAGGCTCCCTGCCGAGCAAGGAGTCCGATGTGGGACTCGATCCCAGGACGCTGGATCATGACCTGAGCCGAAGGCAGCTGCCCAACCAACTGAGCCACCCAGGCGTCCCTAATAATGCCTTTTGATTAGTGAAAGTTTTACCTTTTATGTAGTCCAATTTATTAAACTTTTCTATTCATGATAATGTTTTTGTTGTGTTTCATTTAGCTCTGCAGGTCATTTAGAATTGATATTTTGCATATGGTATGAGGCAGTAGTCAAGATTTATTTTTTCCTAATGGATATCCAACTGCCTCAGCATAATTTATTGAAAACACCACTTTCCCATTGGTCTACAGCAATACTTTGAAAAAAATTGAGTGAGTATATATGCACAGATACGTACCTGATAGAACAGGTCTTGCCTCCTCCTCCTTCTCCAAGAGTGTTTTGGTTATTTTTGGCTCTCTGAATCAGCTGGTCAATTTTTTGGAAAAAAAAAAAACCAGAACCTCCTGGGATTTCAACTGAGATTACAGTGACCAATTTTGACAGAATCGACATCTTTGCAATATTGAATCTTCCAAACCATAAATGAAACATAGTCCTCCATCGGTTTAGGTCTTCCCAATTTCCCTGGATTATGTTTGATCTTTTTCTATATAGATGCTTACCCATCTTTCATTTTTACTAGGAATGTGATGGTTTTGGATACTCTTTCAAAGCATACACTTAAAAACTTTTCATTTTTGAACTGTATGTTGCTAGTTTATAAACAGTATTTGATATTTTTATTTTATTATTTTATTTTATTTTTTAAGTAAATTTGCCTTTCTTTTTTTTTAAAGATTTTATTTATTTATTTGACACATAGAGATCACAAGTAGGCAGAGAGGCAGGCAGAGAGAGAGGAGGAAGCAGGCTCCCTGCTGAGCATAGAGCCCGATATGGTGCTTGATCCCAGGACCCTGGGATCATGACCCAAGCTGAAGGCAAAGGCTTTAACCCACTGAGCCACCCTGGCACCCAGTATTTGATATTTTTAATAGTGACCTTTTATTCAGCAATTTTGCTAAGCGCACCTTTAAATTCTTATAATGTGTGTCAATTCCTCTGTGAATAATTTTATTTTGTTTTGGGTCTTGAAACTTAATTATTCAGTTGTGTTGTCATATTTGCTGAATTCATCTTTTTTCCCCCTATTCTTTCTTTCAGCCCTGGTTCAGTTTTGAAAGGGAGCAGT
>PISX010007758.1:18699-36334 GCA_004024625.1 Mellivora capensis
TTATGCTGAGTGAAATAAGTCAAGCAGAGAGAGTCAATTATCATATGGTTTCACTTATTTGTGGAGCATAACAAATAACACGGAGGACATGGGGAGATGGAGAGGAGAAGGGAGTTGAGGGAAATTGGGGGGGAGATGAACCATGAGAGACTATGGACTCTGAAAAATAACCTGAGGGTTTTGAAGGGGCGGGGGGTGGAAGGTTGGGGGAGCCTGGTGGTGGGTATTGTGGAGGGCACGCATGGCATGGAGCACTGGGTGTGGTGTAAAACTATGAATTCTGTTACGCTGAAAAGAAATAAAAAAAATTAAAAAAAGAAAGGGAGCAGTGATAGTGGGCATACTTGTTTCATTTTTGCTCACAAAGACAAAACTGGTTTTCCATCTCTTTATTTCCTCCATTCCTTTCTATCTATAAACTCTACTGAGGGACATGTAAGAGGAACATATCCCTGGCTCAGTATGTAAAGATGACAATATCTCCCACATTCATGTATCAATTCTAAATGTTCCAATCTAAATCTCTAGGGAAATTTCCATAGGCCTTGGAAAAGCTCATCTAAAGGAGATTATGTGCAAGAATTGCCAAGGAATGTTTAGAAAGCAAAAACAGCGAAAGAGCTTGGGATAGATATGAAGACACATGGTCTTGGTCAGCTTCTCTAGAAGCAGTGCTGCAGATAGGAGTTCTTGTTCAGGGTGTTTTCTGGGTGGGGAGGAGAGGAGAGTGTTTCCTTGAGAGAAGCAGGACAGGGAAGGGAAACCTGTTCATCAATCATGTTGTCTCAGCTACAGACTGGATTCACTCTGATCCTGTGGCTGAAGCTCTGGAGGAAAATGATACTACAAAATGAGTCCTGTTTTGTTGCAAGGGGACTGTCCTGTCCTTTTATATCCTTATTCGAGTGAGTCACAGCTGAGGTGTGCCCTGGTTGGGGGTGGTGTGCTGCATGGCTCCCACTTGAATTGTCAGCCAGAATGGCAGCCTGATGACAGGAGCACTGGCTGGCAAAGGGAATCTGCTTGGGACCCAGGGGCAACCATTACATTAAAGGCTTGGAGAAGAAAAATGTCACATGCCAGTATCAGTCACAGATGTGCAGAGGTTGTGCCCAAAACTTGGGATAGGTGGGGAAGCCCTGAGTACTCTGGTTCAGGGCTTAATTATTTTCATGTCCTCACTCTGAAGCACTGGAACCACTTTTATGGTTTCCAAGTGTCAATGTATTTTCTACCTTTGGGACAGTTTTGATACTGGGAGGAAAGAGCTGATGAAATAGTAGGTTAGGGGAGGGGTCCAGCCATTGCAGGCTGTGATGACATTGAAAATTAGGTTTAGGAAGAACAAGGATGAGAATCTGTAACCAGAGGGGGGAATTTTGGAGGCCAGTAATTTCCAGTAGGAGCAGTTCCTGGTGGTTATGACACCCAAAGTGTTACCATGTATGTGGATCACAGAGGAGAGGGAAGGGGAGGGTCAGGAAAGTGTGAAATGCCCCCAGCATGGACTGTGAAGATATACAGAGGGGTGGTGGGGTTAGAGAAGACAGGAAGAACTTGTGTGTGGAGAGTGGTGGGTGGGGGGAGATATGGTTGGGGAAAGAAAGGGTAAGTCTCTAAGGGGAACACTGAAGGTGATTAAAGGAAGAAATGCTCATGAGGAGCAAGAGCACGACACTAGGCATAGGAACCTTGCTTCCTGAACCCAAGATATGAGTAGTGGTCTCAGGAAAGAATGTGGGATGTCCTCAGGGGAAAGCTAGGCCTCCCTGTGAAAGTGCCTGGTAGAGGAAATGCATTAGGACAAAGCAGAAGTCTTGTGGAGGTAGCTGGGCCATAGAACAGGGGGTCTAGGGTCACAGAAAAAGGAATTAGAAGACATATACTGATAGGGATGTTCAAACATAAAGCATTATTGCCAACTCAAAGATTTCATACTATCTTTAAAAAACCAACATCTTCATTTCAATGGCATCCAGTCTTAATTCCATAACCACGTGCTGATTCTTTCCAAATCTTACTCAATTGGTTTATCTCTCAGTGACAATGAGAAGGTAAAATTAATTAAATACTGTTTTGGGTTTGCTTAAAGAGCTGTAACCAGAATATTAAAAAACAGAAGGTGAATTGTGAGTGTTGAGATTGGCACATACATTACCTGTGCCCTTAGAAGTTGTGTCACTGAGCTACTTCCTTTGGCAGACTTGCAGGTGAGAGGGAGAAGTTAAGATGTCCTTCCAAGATTTGTTTCTTGTCAATGATGATGAATCTTCATACCCTTTACCCAAGACTAAAGCTGAGAATAATCCAAGCACTATTTATTTTTTAAAATTTTCATGTCAATTCAATTTAATTAATATATAGTGTATTAACATATAGTTTCAGAGGTAGAATTCAGTGACTCATCAGTTGCATACAAAACCTAGTGTGCATTACATCAGGTGCCCTCCTTAATGCCCGTCACCCAGATACCACATCCCCCCACCAATCTCCCACCTAGGAACCCTCACTTTGTTCTCTATAGTGAAGAGTCTCCATGGTTTGCCTCCCTCTGTTTTCCTCTTGTTTTATTTTTCTTTCCCTTCCCCTATGTTTATCTGTTTTGTTTCTTAAATTCTCCACATGAGTGAAATCATATGGTATTTGTCTTTCTCTGATTGACTTATTTCGCTTAGCATAATACTCTTTAGTTCCATCCACATCATTGCAAATGGCAAGATTTCATCTTTTTTCATGGCTGAGTAATAGTCTCTCTCTCTCTCTCTCTCTCTCCACAAACACACACACACACACACACACACACACACACACACACCACCTCTTCTTTATCTATTCATCTGTAGATGTACATCTGGGCTCTTCCCATATTTTGGCAATTGTGGACATTGCTGCTATAAACATTGGGTTGCTTGTGCCCCTTTGAATCACTACATTTGTATCTTTTGGATAAATACCTAGTAGAAACATTGCTTCTTAAATGGACTAGTAGAGACAATAGCAATACCTCTGGATTAGCAGGAAAAAAATGGAATTTGGAGATGTAATTTATTGATTTTTTAAAAATAGTGTTGTTTTCCTGAAATCAGTGAGCTTGTTGGATGTTTATGAATTATTGGTCCTTAGCCCAGTGTTTGGTACATAGTGGATGCTCAGCAAATGTTTACTGAGTCAACCAAAATGAGGGATTTCATAATTCATGGAAAGAATGCTTGGGAACAAGAGTGGTGGGTGTGTGTACGTGTGTGATTACTGCCTGCCCGAACTTTTCTCACTAATTTTTCTGGTTCTTTTCTAGCAAGATAGCTTTCTTTCGTTTTCTTCTTTTCATTTGATATCTTAAAATAATACAACTGCTAAGTTAACTTTATTGCAGAGACTGGGCTTGTCAGGACACAGCCTTGTATTTCCACGGTAAGTAAAGTATGCATTAAATTAGATGTTTGTCAAGCTATAAACCAGTGGCTTCCAACCTTGGCTGCACATCATGATCACCTGGGGTGATAAAAATTCCGATGTCTTATTCTCACCCTAGAAAAAGCTCACTTAAGTTGTCTGGGCATTGTTTTTGTTTGTTTGTTTCCCAGGAGATTTTAACGTGTATAAGATGGAGAACCTGTGCTCTGAACAATATTTTCCAGAGGATCCCTAAGATCACTGGGGAGGAAGGCCCTTTCACAGTCTTTCCACCTGGGCCAAAATTCATTTGACTTGGCCATTTTGGTCCTGGGTTGAGCTCCTGCTTTTAGTCTTATTTTGCTGTCTGGTTGATTTTTATCTCTTTATGCTTGGACCTCCAAAATCCTTTATAAAGGAATTAAAAAATTTACACTCTATTTCTCTACGTCATAAGGTGCATCCTTTTTGAGTTCACAGAACAGTTGCTGACAAGTGCATAACTTTATGGCTATGAGTGGAAGCAATAGGAAATCCAGTCCTCAGTTTTGTCAAAAACTTTGCATCTTAATTTTTATTAGAGAGATCATCATTGAGAAATCAAAGGTTGTTTCCCTGGAAAGACAATGATAATGACTAGGGAGAGGCAGAGAGAGCACTATAAATTTAAGATCTCAACAACTCATGTTACATATGCTTCCTGGTTCCTTGTCAGCCACCTCTGTCTCTCCAAAAATCAGGTAAGTTCTTTCTTTGGCTTTAATTGAAGACTTCTGTGTTTTAAGAACACTTGAAGTTTGTTGATTTGAGAGAAGTACTTTTGTTGTACATAGTTTTCCTTGGACTGGTTTTATTTAATGCAGAGCCTACACAGCCATGACAGTGTATCATCATCTTGTTTGACAGTAAGTTAATTCATTTTATTTCTCAGTTAACTTGCAAGGAATCCCCACAAGGCAACTTGGGGGTTTTAACAGCAGATGTAGAATGCCTTAGCAGGGATGGGCCCTTGATGGCCCAAACCCTTCAAAGTATTTAAGCTTACAAAAAATTTTATTCTGCATTAATCTCATTCTTGTTTTAGGATTTTTCTGAAAGCCTTTGTAAACTACTTATAACATAGCTGGTGGGGAAGAAATTATAAAGTGTGATTTATTTATTTAAAGATTTCATTTATTTATTTGACACAGAGAGAGATCACAAGTAGGCAAAGAGGCAGGCAGAGAGAGAGGGGGAAGCAGGCTCCCTGCCGAGCAGAGAGCCTGATGCGGGGCTCGATCCCAGGACCCTGAGACCATGACCTGAGCCGAAGGCAGAGGCTTAACCCACTGAGCCACCCAGGCGCCCCAAAGTGTGTTTTATTTATTTTGGTAAATATTAATTGCTCTTCAAAATTATTTATTTTTGTGTGAGATAACGAAAGTAATATGAACTCATGGTACAAGCCTGAAACAATATAGAAAAGTATAGAAAAGAAAACCCTCTCACTCCTACTTAATAATCCATGGCAAAGAGTTATATCTTTGTCCCTCAGGGAAAATTCGGCTCAGAGTCAAGTTTGGAGCAGTTAGGGCTTGGGGTTTCAGAGAATGAATGTAACATGCCATTCTCTGCACTAGATCTCAATCTTGAGAAGTAGAAAGTATTGAGGAGCCAATATTGGCTTTATTATTTTAAGGCTGGATTGGAGAACACTGCTTCGACCTGAGGTCGGCAGGGATTCCTAGGCCTTCCCCTGGTCTGGCCATGGGCCAGCAGCTGGACAGCTAGACAGGAATAGGCAAGGGCTGGGCCTGCCTGGGGAAGATTCGCACAGGAGGAAGCAATGGGCAGGCAGATACAGGCAGGCTCTGGGAGAGGACAAGAGAGAAGGAAACCATTTAGGCATTAACCGTGCTGCCTGGCGAAATGGGAACAGAAACACTGTATGCTGCCAGATTGATTCACGTCTCCTGCTCAGAGAAGACCAAGAGAAGGGGGAGAAGCTGACTACAGTGAATTTTCCCTCGGAGGGTGAAAATCTCTACTTTCTGAATCACTGCAGGGAGGGGAAGAGAAGCAGGAAGGGCTCCTGTGATATAAAGCAATTCAAATAAGTGAGATGTTCTTGTTCGGTTTTTGACTGTTATTGTTCCAGATCTTGCTGGAATCTTCATGGATTCACCTGGTGCAGCATACACTCAGTTTGGGTTTAATCTCTTCCAAAAGCTAAATAAAATACAAGATGGCAACATCTTCTTTTGCCCTGTGGGCATTTCAGCTGCCATTGGCATGCTCGTCCTGGAGGCCCGAGAAGCTGCCACGGTCCAGTTACAGAAGGTAGGGAGGCTCTCACTGCTGTCCCACACGGGCTCATCTCTGGGGGCAGCCAGCCAGCATTACTTTGAAATGGGGTCAGGAAGCTGAGAATGCATATGAAGACACAGAGCAATTTCAGATCTATCAGGGAAGTCCTCCTCCTTCTCCAAATACCGCCATGCCATCTACTCCCTGGTGCCTGAAATTCCTTTGAGTGGGGACTGATGTGGCCTTGTCCAAAGTCATTAACCTCATAATTAAATATAGAGTGTGAAGAACAGAACCTACTGGAAGAAGTTGCATAATCCCCACTGGGCTATAAATGACACATCAAAGATCAATACATGAATGGCCAAACCACTGTAGGTGAGATCAAAGGGCAGTTGAGACCTTTGCATGATTTTGCAAAGGAGAGAAATATGACCTGTTTACCACTGACGTTTCGTTAACATTTTACTAATTCCGTGTGAGGGTTTCTCTATTCTATTCACAACCATACTATTTTCTGTCCCTTCCAGATGCTTTTCTCTGAAAAAGATGCAGAGAGCTCAAGAGTCAACACTGAAGAAAAAATGGTGAGGGGACAGGTGTTGCAACCTTCAGGATGGCTGCTTCATTGATGTGGGGTCCCTGGGAAAATGTGTAGGAGAGCTAATAGTTTATACTTATTTTTAAGCAATTACAATCACTGCAGCCAAGTGGGGTTGCTAGTATTATATAATAATAAACCCTTAATATTAAGGGCAGACTTTTCAAAAAAGATTTACTTGTTTAGAGAGGGGGAGAGAGAGCACAAACTGGGGGAGAAGCAGAGGGAGAGGGAGAGAAAGAGGCCCCGATGTGAGGTGTGATCTCAGGATTCTGAGATCATGAACTGAGCTGAAACCAAGGGTCAGATGCTCAACTGATTGAGCCACCCACACACCTTGAGGAGACTTTAAAGCACATTGACCACTCTGATATTAAGTGTTTATAGACTGCAAAGTCCCTGTGGCAGTGTGAATGGGTTTAAGAGTTAAACAGATTTGAGTTCAAATCCTGACCCAGTGACTTATAGCCATGCTACCTTGGGCAAGTTATTTTCTTTGAGCCTCCATGATGTGTCCAGTGGAGTGTCTGAAACACACTGGTGACTCACCCAGTAATAATGGCGGTGGTAATAGGCAATGCTATTACTACATCCCATTTTTATTTTGAGCCCCCTTGTTGATATTTTATTTTAAAAATATATTAGCACAGGACCATTGACTTCTTAGGGTCTCTTCCAGCTCTAGGGATGTAGTATTCCTTACCTAAATGATAATCTGCTCAAATGTGGGGATGTTCATTGGTCAGGGATGGCATCTGGAGATGGTTAGAGCTCTCAGGAGGGGCACATCTGCCTGACAGTAGTCATAGCTCAGTCCCAGATGCTCATAAAATCATAGCTCCAATCACCCAGCAATACGAGCTGTTCATTTCACAATACCACATGGCCAGGTTGTCTGGTTGACTCAGTGGCATATGTGGAGAGTCAGGCTTCCTCACAAAATTTGTGGAACAGAATTGGGCCACACAGCTGCTCCACTGTCCACTCAATCAAGAAACGTAGTTGTTTTCAGAGCCTTCTCCTTCCCAAGTATAGTAGCCTGTACAGAATATTCATGGGAATTAGAAAAACAAACATCCCATTGGATAGGTGCCCACTTCTTGCTTGGTGATGGGGCTGAGGGTTGAATTACAGCTTTGTGCAGGGCACAAACTGTATGGCTCTGCATAGCAACTCTGTCCATTCCTCAGGACTTTTCTGTGAGCCACAGAGGTACAAAAAAAGAATAGAATTACTGACTGAAATGACATTAGGACTGGAGCCTGTCTTGGAGGCCATCCACTCGAATCTCCTTTCTTAATAGATGAGAAAACAGATGAGTAGAATGAGCTGCCCAAAGATATGCCAGATGTACATTGATTATTACATAAAATCAGAGTATTCTGAACTTTGCTTTTAAAAACTGAATTTCAAGATCTTCGTAGGAGATCTTGATGATTTTAAGATTTGTTGAAGGAAAACTGCTTTACTAGTCACACTTCTGACACCAAATGTGGGGTTTTTTTCCCCCTCACATTAAACAATTGTGATATTAACTGCCTGCAGTCAGAGTAGACCCCAAATATTCCATGAGACTTTCCCTACTTCAGATTCCAATTGCAAGGAAGTGAGTTCCCAGATTACCCACACTTCTCTCCAACTTGGCTACAAATCACAGGATCCTATTACCCCCTACTCAGGTTTGATAATTTGCTATAATGGCCCACAGAACTCAGGGAAACACTAGTTTACTATAAAGGATACAAATGAACAGGCAGATGAAGAGCTATATAGGGTTAGGTCTCAACTTGTCCCAAGAGCAAGAGCTTCTGTTCCTGCAGAGTTTGGAGTTATCATCCCCCCACCCCCAGCACATGGATGTTAAACACTGTAGTTCAGGGTTTTTTTTTTTTTTTATGAAAGCTTTTTCATATAGGCATGATCAATTATTAGCTCTGTCTCTAGCCCTTCTCCTTTTCCTGGAAGATGGGAGATGGGCCTGAGAATTCTAAGCTTATAATTATGGTTTGGTCTTTTCTGGTGACTAACTCTCCCCCCCTCCCCCCACCACCCTTGAAGCTGCTCAGAATCCTACCAAGGGTTGTTTTATTAGAACAAAAGATACTCCTATACCAGGAAATTCCAAGGGATTTAGGAGTTCTGTGTCAGGAACTGGGATCAAAGAGCAAATATTAAAAACAAAAGATGCTCCAGGTACCCCTATCACTCAGCAAATTACAAGGTTTAAAAATTCTGTTAGGAATTGGAGAAAGAGACCAAATATACATTTTTTAAATGTAAGAGATGTAAAATATCTTGTTAATTTTTATATATTATTTTTGTTGGAATAATATATAATTCTTATATATTAATATATAATTATGTATTATAGTTACATTGAAATGATGTTTAGATAGATTTGGTTGGATAAAATATAATATTAAATTTGATGGCATCTGTTTCTTTTTACTTTTAAGAATGTAGTTATGGAAAATCTAAGATTATATATGTAGTTCACATTTGTGCCTTGCATTGTATTTCTATGGGACAGTAATTGTCTACAGTATATACCTGGAAGGTAGGGTTTATGTGTGTTTGACCTCATTAAATATTAACATTGTTTGCCAGTGGGTTATACCAATATCTATTCCACTTAACAGTGTGCATTGGCCAATTTCATACAGTTGTACAGAGAGAGTGGGACTTGACCCCACTAGCTCTGAAATCCCCAGTCATTGATATTCACGTACAATTGACCCTTGAATAACATGGGGTTGAATGGCACAGGTCCATGTAGATGAGAATTTCCTTTGGATAAATATAACACAGTACTATAAATGTATTTTCTCTTCCTTATGATTTCCTTAATAACATTTTCTTTTCTTAAGCTTACTTTATTGTAAGAATACAGCACGTTATACATATACGTATACACATACACATACATGTATATATACATATATACACATATGTATATGTATATATACACATACATGTATGTGCATATATGTATGTATGCATGTATGTGTATGTGTATACATACACATGTATACATATATACATGTATGTGTATGTGTATACACACACATACATATAATGTATTTTGTTTTGATTTCGAAGATTGACAAGATTGACAAGACAGAAGAAATACATCACCAATTCCAAGAGGTTTTGGATGAGATAGGCAAACCTACTAGTGATTATGAACTAAAAATAACCAACAAGTTATTTGGAGAAAAGACATACCTCTTCCTTCAAGTAAGTTTTGCTGTGTCCACCACATCTGTGAGTGGTATTCATGAATGGCCAATGGCCCTTTTAGGACTGTTAGTCCTGGAGGTCCTGGAGACATACTCCCCAAGCTGATGGCCTGGTTTATCCCATATCACTGAGTATGTTCCCCTGCCTGTTCTCCAGACATCCAGACCCTTTGGGAGTTTCTTTTTAATTCTGGCAATCTAATTCTGAGTTTTACCTTAACCCTATTGCACCTACAAAAAATGTGTATGGAAGTACTCAAAGTGATTTGCCCAGGTCCCCAAATCCCTGCTAACAATATTAGTCATCTTAATGTAGAAACACATTTATTTTTTTTAAATTTTTTTAAAAAATTTATTTATTTGTCAGAGAGAGAGGGAGAGAGAGCAAGCGAGTGAGCACAGGCAGACAGAGTGGCAGGCAGAGGCAGAGGGAGAAGCAGGCTCCCTGCTGAGCAAGGAGCCCGATGTGGGACTCGATCCCAGGATGCTAGGATCATGACCTGAGCCGAAGGCAGCCGCTTAACCAACTGAGCCACCCAAGCATCCCTAGAAACACATTTATTAAGATATGTAGGAACTATATAGGTTGAATTTTCAACCTTTGTATTCTTTCTCTGTTCCTCCTAAAGAAATACTTAGATTACGTGGAAAAATATTACCATGCCTCTCTGGAACCTGTTGATTTTGTAAATGCAGCGGATGAAACTCGAAAGAAGATTAACTCCTGGGTTGAAAGCCAAACAAATGGTAGAGTATGGATCGGTCATTCAACATAAAACACTTCTTGAGTACCTGCTCTGAGAGAAGACCTGAGCTTAACACTGCATGTGGGGCCAGGCTGTACAAGATTGTGGGGGGTAAAGACTTGAGATAAAATTTTCAGAGTTAGAAGGGAAGCACTGGGCATGAGGAATGGGAAAAGACCCTACAGATGGTGGAATGGTCTCAGCAAATGGGAGGTTGCTGAGGAGCACCAGAGTGGGACCAAAGAAAGCCAACTTCTTGGAAACACATAGTGGAGAATGATTTGCACGATGTTGTGGATCATGATATCTTTGGGGCTCCTGAAACTGGACTCCTGTCTCTGTTGGGTTCACATCTTTTCCTTTATATCAGATCCTTCCTTTCTGAGTCTGGGTCGATAAGTGGAAATGTCACAGGGTTTTTCCTTTCTCTTTGTCAAGTGAGAAACTTTCAGTCTCCTCCCATCAAGACCTGCCTTTTACTACCTGTAGCTGGGGCTGAACAGGCTTCATCTCCACTTGAGCGTTATGCGGTGGTGATAACGACTTTCAGCCTCATCCACAGCAGAGAGCTTGACAGAGCCTTCAGTTCTTCCTCCCGCTTTATCCCCTAGCATGAGGCAAATGCTTAAGAAATACCAGGTAGGACTAATAATATGGAAATACACCTTAGGGAGCAATAGCTGATACTTTAGTGTTAGAGTTTCAGATTACATTTTTTTCTTTTTTTTTTTTAATATTTTTTTTTTTTAACAATCAGCATGAGATAAACAGCCCAGTTGGGATTTTAAAACATTTTATTTTTTTTTAAGATTTTATTTATTTATTTGACAGAGACCACAAGTAGGCAGAGAGTCAGGAAGAGAGAGGAAAGTAAGCAGGCTCCCTGCTGAGCAGAGAGCCCGATGCGGGGCTCGATCCCAGGACCCCAGGATCATAACCTGAGCCGAAGTCAGAGGCTTTAACCCACTGAGCCACCCAGGCACCCCTCAGATTACATTTTTTAAACATTCCAGTTATCAGGAAGACATTATTATTTCACAGTGCATTTTTGGGTCTTTATACTTAGTCCAAAAAATGAAATAAAATTTTAAAGAGCAGGAAAAAAGAGGGCCTATCAAAGGGTTGATCGAAGGCAGTATTTAGTGTGGAATAGGCTAATTCTAAGGACAAAAACATTAGGTCCTTTTCCAATAATAGAAGAAATCTCTAAGTTTTGAGTGGTAACTATATCAAATGGGTAAAAATAATAACAGGTAACACTTACTGAATGCTTCTTAAGAGCCAGGTAATTTTATAAGTGCTTTACACATAGTAAGTCATTTACTCCTTGTAATAACTCTATGAGGCAGGTTTTATTCCTGTTTTACAGATTTGGAAACTGAGGCACAGTGAGCTTAAATAACTTGCCCGAGATTCCTCAACCTGTAAGAGGCAAAACTGGATGATAATAGAGGCAATCTGATCCCAGAGCTTGAACTCTTAACCATCACACCTCAATTTATCCAATGGGATAAATAGGAGATGGGCAAAGTGAGAACCTCCCTACGATTCTGCCAGCAAACCTTTTGTCGGCAAGGCCTTCAGGTGCTGACCTGGCTGAGTTTTTAATGATGAGTCAAGTCCATTTGCATCATATCTGCCATGCATATCATTTGTGATTTTGAAGATGGGCCAATTTTTTTGTTGTTGTTCGTTTGCAGAAAAAATCAAGGACCTGTTTCCAGATGGTTCTCTAAACAGCTTCACCAAGCTGGTGCTGGTGAACATAGTTTATTTTAAAGGGCAATGGGACAGGGAGTTTAAGAAAGAAAATACCAAGGAGGAGGAATTTTGGCTGAATAAGGTATGGTCCTTTATTTATTTGTGTTGTGTTTATACATGGAATGTAAAATCTAAAGTCATATTTGGGCAAATGTCATAGATAGCAAAGGCGACTCTGAGGCTCTGATCTTTAGCATTTTATTTTCTGTTGAACTAATTATTTTGCTGAGCTAGCTTGGTCATCTTATGCCTCTTTTGACGTGGCATGCTCTGTTACTTTGTTGCAGAGTACAAGCAAATCCGTGCCAATGATGACACAGTGCCATTCTTTTAGCTTCACTTTCCTGGAGGACTTACAAGCCCAAATCCTGGGGATTCCATATAAAAACAACGACTTAAGCATGTTTGTGTTGCTGCCCAATGACATCAATGGTCTGGATAAGGTAAAAACCTTGTATCTCCCCAATCTTACTTTCATTTTCTTAAGCTTTGAATCCCAAAGCTAGTTTCTGGGTAAGCCTGGAAACAGGACTTCTGATAGGGAGCTGGCGTCTGGCAGTGCCAAGCGGAAAATGTCTCTATAGATGGATGTCTAAAAGGAGCATTAGATGGTATCAGGTTTATTGGAAACAACCATAAAATAAAATACTTAAATACTTGGGGATGAGCTAAAATGAACCGTTAAGGTCATATGGGAATTCTAAAGATCAGCCACCTTTCTGAGAAATGGTTTATCTCTATGCACCTTTTTCCTAGAAAAATTGTGTTTGCATACAGCAAATTTTGCATCCTGTTCAGCAGGCGATTAGACCTCCTGAATTTCTGTCTTGGGCTTTTAATTTCTTTTTAAAGATTTTATTTTTTTTTTTGGAGCAGTTTTAGGTTTACAGCAAAATCAAGAGAAAGGTACAGAGATTTCCCATGTATCCCCTGGCCCTACACATACATAGCTTCCCTCATCATCAACATCACTTATCAGAATGGTAATTTTTTTTAACCAAGGATGAACCTACTTCAACACATAATCATCATCCCAAATCCATAAAACCTTTATCCTTGAAAACCCCTTGATTTAGTTTTTTGATTTAAACTTAGACTAAGCTATCACTTAGAATGGGTCCAGTATATGGAAGCACTCAACCAATGACAGACACTCTATTATAATACTAAATGCTGTTCTGCTGCTGTGAAGCATCTCTAGTAGCATTATACATTGGAAAAGTTTGGGACAGCAAAATGGCAATATGTATGAAAGCTTTAAGAGTATTTATACTCTGACCCCAAAAATCCCAGTTGTGGGGATTGGTTTAGAGAAATAATTTGAAAGAAAAAAATTGCCTTCCTGACTGAAATCCGTAATTTCTGCCTTAAATACACTAGAATACCTCGTTTAAAGTTTATCATCATCATCATCGTCATCGTCATTTTGGGATCCACAGTATCTATCAGCATCTATCATGCGGGATACATACTAGAAGATTGTAAAGTGAATGGATGAATATTTTGGCAAAATTTATGAGCTTGATGGACTTATTATCTACCAGTTTGAAGATATTCAGGAGAGATACAGGCTTGTGAAAAGTTTACATTAAACAAATAACATGGACATTCAAAGAGATTGCAACTATGTAAAAAAATATAAATTATTTTAATTATAACATTTTAGTTATGTATAATTCATATAAATACACAATATAATAAATTGTATATCATATATTCATAAAAGACTACAGGGGAACAGTAAAAAATGAAATGATATATATTAGATTGATAGAATAAGAACTCATTTCTCATCTTTAAAAATTCATTTAATACTATTGAGTTCTCACATATACACAGATAATTTATTTATTTAAAAAAGGTTTTATTTATTTGTCAGAGAGAGAGAGAGAGAGAGCGAGTGAGTGAGCACAGGCAGACAGAATGGCAGGCAGAGACAGAGAGAGAAGCAGGCTCCCTGGTGAGCAAGGAGCCTGATGTGGGACTCGATATTAGGACGTTGGGATCATGACCTGAGCTGAAGGCAGCCGCTTAACCAACTGAGCCACCCAGGCGTCCCTCACATATACACAGATAATTTAAATAAAGAAGTATAAGACAAATGCCTGCTATATAAAGACAAGAGTCCAGTGAAATAAAATTTCTATTTTTATTTATTAAAATTAATAATTTCTAACTGATACAAATCAGTGTTGCAGTGTTTCAACTTTGTATTGATAACATATCACTTTCCCTCCCCTTTTTTCTTAATAGATTATAGATCAAATAACTCCAGAAAAATTAATAGAGTGGACAAGCCCAGGGCATATGAAAGAAAGGAATGTGATATTGCACTTGCCCCGGTTTGAAGTGGAGGATGGTTATGATCTGGAGGCTGTCTTGGGAGCCATGGGAATGGGGGAAGCCTTCAGCATGTGCAGAGCTGAGTATCCTGGGATGTCCTCACACTCTAGGCTGTACGCACAGAAGTTCCTGCACAGGTCCTTCATGGTGGTAACCGAGGAAGGCACCGAGTCTTCGGCAGCCACCAGTGTGGGCTTTGCTCTCACCTCAGCGCCAGGTTGTGAACATTTTCATTGCAATCACCCTTTCCTGTTCTTCATCAAGCACCAGGAATCCAACAGCATCCTCTTCTTTGGTAGATTTTCTTCTCCTTAGGATAGTCATTGCTTTGGCAGAAAACCAGTGGTGGAGTATTACTGAGACTATGGAAATAGCCCAGCCTTCAAAAAAAATTGTTTTACTTGCTTGCATTCCAATCTTACCATCAAAATCAGTGATTTAATGACTGTAATAGGGTGTGTTGTGTTTATACTTGTCCTTAAAAGTGAATGTCTTTCTGTTTGCGCTGTGTATTAAGTGAGTTAAATCAAGGCTCATTACTAATTTCCGGTTGATTTCTTCTGAAAGTAAATCAACCTCTTGTAGTTTCGTGCATGGATGGTGAGATACAGACTCTTCGGTAAAGACTATGGACTAATGTTTCTGGGAGTTGCTCTGTAATCATGTGACATAATACACAAATAGAACAATAATTTACTCAATTCATGTGTTACTCTTTTCTTTCTCAGCAGATAGTGTGGCCAACTGCACAGAATTTAGAAGCACATTAGCAAAACATAAATTAAAGCTTAAAGCCAGAAAAAAATAAAACAGTGTATCAGACAAAGAGGATTCCCATATTTTCACCCTCTCTTCTATGGAGAGTATCTTATCTGTTGTCAGTTGTGGAAGCATTTTGATATTGTAAAACAAATGTGATTTTGAGAAGATATATATTGTAGCTGATCACTATTTGTACCTGTCACTTTTTAAAGTGATAGTAAATATCTGGTATGACTTTTAGAAGAGTGGTTTCTTTCCTTTTTGCCCATTTACATATTTCTGGTTATTTTGCAAGGGGGCTGTGGGCACCATCCAAGAGTATTTTCTTGACGATGCTATTTGAGACGCTCTCAGTCTATTGCCAATGCTCTTTATTGTGGGTCCATCTACCTTTATTTTTTCAGTTTTTAACAAGATCCCATTACTGACTTATTTTTTAACAGTTCTAGTGACCTATAATTTACCTACCGTAAATTGTAAATTCATAAATCGTGATTTGTCTTAAATTTCTACAGTTGTGTATCTATCATCACCATTCAGTTTTGGAACACTTACATCATCCTAAAAAGTTTTTCTTATGGGACGCCTGGGTGGCTCAGTTGGTTAAGCAGCTGCCTTTGGCTCAGGTCATGATCCCAGCGTCCTGGGATCGAGTCCCACATTGGGCTCCTTGCTCAGCAGGGAGCCTGCTTCTCCTTCTGCCTCTGCCTGCCACTCTGTCTGCCTGTGCTTGCTCTCTCTCTCCCTCTTTCTGACAAATAAATAAATTAAAAAAAAGTTTTTCTTATGCCTATTCCTACCCCCAGTCCCAGGCAACTACTGATTTGTTTACTGTCTTTATAAAATTTTCTGTGACATTTCATATAATTGGAATAATAAAATATGTAGTTTTTTGCACCTGGCTTCTTTCACTTGGCATAATGTTTTCAAGGATCATTCAAGTTAGAGCATGAATAAATACTTCACTCTTTTTATGGCTGAGCAATATTCTATAATATGGATATTTCAGGTTTTGAAATAAATCAGTTGACTGAATGAATGAATTATTCACTCATCAACTGACCAACATTTACATCATTTCTACTTTTTTGGGTATTATGAATAATGCTGCTATGAACATTTTGTATACAAGTTTTGTGTGGACATATATTTCCATTTCTCTTAGGTATATACCAAGGAATGGGATTGCTGGGTCATATGGTATCTTTATGTTTGTCATTTTGAGGACCAGCCAAATTGTTTACAACAGTAGCTGCAACCATTTTACAATCCCATAGCAAAGTATAAGGGTACCAATTTCTACTTATCCTTGCCAATACTTGGTATAGCCTGTTTCTAAAATTTTAGCTATCCTATTGATTGTAAAATAGCATTTCATAGTTTAATGGTGTCTTTTGAAATGCAAGTAGAGTCTAATATATCAATATTATCTTTGAAGGATGTGCTTTTGGTATATTTAAGAACTCTTTCCCTAATTCAAGTTTACAAAGATTTCCACCTGTTTTCTTCTAGAAGTTTCACAGCTTTCACTCTTCCATTTAAATCCATGGTCCACTGTGTGTGTGTATGTATGTGTTGAGGTAAGGGTCTAAGTTATGATTTTTTTCACTACAGATATATAATTATCATGGTATCCTTTATTAAAAAGACAATTCTTTCTGTACTGAATTGTCTCAATACCTTCATGAAAATCAATTAACCATAAATAGAAGGTTTTAGGTCTGGGGTCTCAATTTTCTTCTATTGAACTATATGCCTACTGATATGACAATACCACCATATCTTGATTACTGCAATTTTTAATATATTTTTGAAATCAGAGAGTGTAATTACTTTGTTCTCTTCAAAACTGTTTTGATTATACTACGTCTTCTGCATTTTCATATAAAATTTGAATCAGCTTGTCAAATTATTTAAAAAGCTATTGGGATTTTGATAGGAATGGCATTAAACTTACAGACCAATTTGCTCAATACTGAGTTTCCCACTCCATGAACATCAAATGTCTCTCCATTTATTTAGTAATTTCTCACTTTTCAACAATATTTGATACATTCAAGTGGACACACTTTTTTCACACTTTATTTAGACAATTTTTGATGCTATAGTGAATGGAATTATTTTCATAATTTGTATATCAAATTATGTTGTATAAATATATATAATTTTTACTAAAAATAATAAAAAGAATAAAAAGAAGCATGAATATAAGATGTTTGAAGGAATTTAAAAGGAGGTGGAGTGTTAATAGGCATTTTGTTGAGTGATCCTTTTTCTAATGCAGAAGAACTGTATCAGTTGAAGAACTGAGAAATCCATATTCATGAAATCTCTGAGCATTTGGGACGAGATACCAGATTCCTAAGGCTTAGGATAAGAAGGTTAAACCAGCTCTGCTCCTTCCAACTGCCACTTGATGGCCACTAAATAAACCAAAGTACATTTAAAAAGGCAAGGCAATTGCAGGGTCATAGGGAAGCTCTATTTTTAACTTCTTGAGGAAC